>JBBPCS010000330.1:5468480-5499569 GCA_037974645.1 Hollardia meadi
TTAATTTATTGCAAAGATATAGAAAATAAAAACTCAGTCGGGTCACTTTTGACCCATGTTGTGTATCAAAGGGTTAAAAGGAAAACGCATACTAAGAGCGAATGTTAAGTCTCACCATAATTTAAGACCACTATCCTCATCTTCCTTGCTCTTTCCAGATCCCAACTACAGTAAGTTATTGTACCATTATGTATACTTTCCTATTCGCTCTCAATTTTTGAATCAGATATTTTGAAATATAACATAAATATTTGAGTTCTAAGAAGATCAATCGAGGCGGAGAGTAAATTTGAAGAGTTATTGTTGAAGCCCATGGATATTGTAGCTCATTAGTGATTGTCCTGTCTAAAAGCAGAACTTAAGTGTCCATTTTGCCCCTGACAGCACATGTCACACTGTGTTTCACCAACAAACAAGCAAGCTGCTTTCTTGTCAAGCAATTTTTTCACTACCTTCCACTCCGAGTTTATGCATCTCTGTGATCAGGCTAATGGTCAATAACATACTGATTGTAGCACCAAAAGTGTGTGTTCCTATCCATGAGGAGGGAACGTAGACAAATTGCATGTGTGTGCATGCATGTGTATGAGTGTATACACAAACACACACTCACACATGGAATAAGAATTAACCCTGTGAAGTGAGGGGGATAATTCCATGGTAATTAGTGTTCTGTGTAATCAGTTTTTATTTTCCTGTGCTGTTGTTAGGCGCTACAGACAAAACAAAAGGAGGCTTGCACGGATCTCTCCCTCTCTCGCCCCCTAATTACAAACATATCCAATTAATTACACACAAGTCCCACTTTCATTTGTGTGCACCACGAGAGAGGGAGAGATGAGAATGCAAAGCATTCAGGCAGGAGCAGTGACACACACTAATACACAAGAAAGAAATTAATAATTAGTCACACTCTGGCATCATATGTATGCATATGCACACTCAACTGATGTTGGTTTGACTATCTACGAAAAATTGTGCGAGGTGGTTGTGCATAAAGATCATATTATGTACGCCCCATAGCTTGTCTCCAATCGGTGGGGGGTAGGGCTGTAACAGAACATCATTAATCTGTGGTCCATGCGGATCACCCCCCGTGGTTCACGGATCAATTGCAAAATTTAACCATTGTTGTGTGGAAGACAGTTTTACAGCCGCTGTTAGTTTTTGAAGTAATAATTTCCCGAATGCGATCGTTCTCGATGCAGAACTGCAGTGAAAAGACTGAGTAGACAGCCGCGTGCTGTGTTCTACTCTGAAGCGCGATGAGCGACTTATTTAAAAGCTGTCAGTTTCGCCTCCATTGAGTGAAATCCCGTTGGCTGTGACTTTGAGCATTTTCAGTGGTGTAACTGGGAAAACTGGCCATGCTTGTCATCATAGAAGTAGATCATGAAATTGTGCTATTCATTACAACTTCAGACGTATCTGCTGTTTTCCCTTTGACTCACAGCTCCACTCTCTGCCTGTCGAGCACAGCAGTCTTCCGTGTTGATAGACTATTACCTGTGATCAGATAGAGCTGTAGGTGGGACATTGAGTGAGACTACAGAGTGGTGACCATAAATGTATTAAGAGCTTATATTACAATACTTATTTAATAAAATAATAAATAAATTAAATTATAATACTTATAATACATCTATGGTCGTGACTACAGACAGAGCACAAATTAACACATTTTTAAATTAACCCTAACCCCCTTTTCCTTTTTGCTGATCAAAAAAATGATCTGGACTGTGACTCAAAAACCATGATATGATCCAAACCATGAGTTTTGTGATCCATTGCGCCCCTAATAGGGGGATTGATACACACCTGCTGCTTAAAATCAAACAACTCTCTTTTATTCTCTTGTCACACTGGGTTTCTTCTTCTGTTTCTATGAGACAAGTTGGATATGAAGTTGGGAAGATAAATCGCACGGCATAATATCATGCATGTCTGCATGCCTTTAACTTTGTAAGTAAGTTTATGCTGTACTCCGAGTAGGAGCTGTGGCTTGAAAGCAGCATACTCACTTAATATGTGTGCCGATATATGTTTGCATAACTGCTAAGACTCTGGCTAACTTCAAAACTTACAAGGAACCCCCCAGTTCTTACTGTTTCTCTCTCCATATTCTCCTGTTTCCTCTTGACTAAATTCTGGAAAATTTGAAATTGTCAGTATGCAACTTTATGTTCTTCAGATATTTAACATTATATGTTCATATCATGATATTTTTTATCTACTGCCCTCAACCCAGTCCCCAACTGTGTGCATCCCGCACCCAGGTTGTGTTTTGCCTCACACTCTCCCTTTCTCTCCCTCTTTCTATGAGGCATTCACCCTATTTCTTTAGTCGAGAAAGTTAAGGCCTTTGGGCCTTATGTTTTTCAATTACACACAGAGCAGAGATCGAGGGGAGCTAGGGGGGTATACAGAGGGAAATGGAGAGAATGCTAGCTGTCTTCTAGTGTCCCCTAAGGGAGGCTGTCCAGGTAAAGCAGAGGCGTTTGTTCTTATTTAGCGCCTGTGGCTGGCTGTGATTTAGCCTGCCCTGGGTATATAGGGTCTGAGCATAGAGGAAACAGTCTTGTTGAGGAGAGAAAGGGAGAATAAAGGTGAGCATGATGGAGGTGAAGCTCTGGCAGAGGGTAGCAGACAAAAGTGGACAGTGTTAAATAGGTAGTAGAGTCAGCAGGGGGCGGTAAAGAGGGGCATTAGTAAAGGCAAAAGGAAATAAGAGTGATGATAAAAAAAAGAGGGGGAAATGCTGAAATAAAGGGGTCAGTCTTGGCTGTTTCATCGGTTCAGGATATGACTACAGCAATCCTTGGTTGACTTGCATGGGTGCTTGCCACTTGTGTCTGAGGTCATTCAACGAATGCGTGAGAAAGACTGAGACAGATAGACAAAGCTTAAGTCACTGTCGAATTTTAGTGACAGTAATGATTGTGTTCTGTGCTGTTGAAACCCTTAGGTCATTGCATTGAGCCTAGCCCTACTCCATAGGCATTTCTGCCCCAAGGCCAAGTGTCTTTGGCTGTGAAATGGTCCTCAGTCTCACCCTCTCAATGCCAAAACCACCGTGAAGTGGACTTCAGCCTGTATCAATGACTCCTCTTCATGGACTCCTCCATTATAACCAACTCAATAGCCATGGCTGCACACATTCACATCAGTAGCATTCTTTGGCTGGTCTAGTTCCTTCTTTTAATGAAACCCTTTATCACTGACACCCGCAGAACATCAGTTCAAGGTTATTTGTGTTTTTTTTCTGTAGTTTGATTAGCCATGCATTCTTTCAGAGTGTGTGTGTGTGTGTGTGTGTGTGTGTGTATGTGTGTGTGTGTGTGTAATCCCAAAGACCCATTGTGCCCTTGTTTGAGTTTTGACCACCCTCCTGACCCCCTGTGATGATTGACAGGCCTTTTGTCCAATAGAGAGGACTCACTCAGACCCCTGCTGTTGCTGCAGTTTTGTTTTGCTGTGGGGTTTTGTGGAATCTGAAAAATTATTTCAATCTAGATTTCTTTGAGATGTCATTGGATGCTTGCTCCAATGAAAACATGCAGAAGTATATGCACATCAATGTGCACGCTAGAAACACAAGTACTCACACACCTTTGATCTTTACACACTCCACTAGAGCCCTCAGCCCCTTTGCCTTTACCACTGTCCATCCCGTCAAGCCCAATGGCAGCCCAAAGGCTTTTTGTCCATTCTCTCACCCCAGTGGCAGTAGCTTTGTCCTCCTTTAAAGCATTGAGTAGACATCTGCCTTGCATAACCCCAGGTGGCTTTGGAAGTATATGTCAGAGCCAATTAAGTAATATTGAATACAGTAGCACACATGTCCCGCAGTGCCATGAATCATTGCCATTTCTGTAAACAGCTTTTATTTGCAGTAGGTTGAATATATTCACTACACAATGTATAGACAGTAATTTAAAGAGAAACAGACAACAATTCTGGTTTGTGCATTTGTTTAATCCATAGACAATATAGTCCCAGACATTTGCCCTTTTCTTTTGTGAAAGTAATGTTGCAAATAAAGTGTTACCACCCAATTTCTTTTCCATACTAAGTTAACCCTTACCATTCACTTGTCTGGTTTTGTGGATTTTTTAAAAGGAAAATTGTCAGGTTTTTACCCAGTAGTAATAATAATATTCATATCAGCAGGTAATTATAGTTCCTTCAATAGAGAGTTAATCCACATGTGCCCTCTTTGTGTTATCGGGGTGCATACCAGGGGAGCTTTGGAGGTAGGCCCAAAGAAAGACATAAATTACTCTTTTATTCTGGGAGAAAGCACACATAGACGTTTGTGCGTACACACTCATATACGACGCCCACATACTTCCGTTTCTCTCTCATACACACACACCTACCCTCATTCCCTTCTCATCAGCGCCATATCTCACTTCATTCCCCTGTACAATGGCTGTGCTGTATTAGAACTGTCCCTGAACCCCTGCAGCCATACTCTGTCCCCAGGCCCAGACTATGACACAGTTGGCTGGGGCAGAAGAAAGACCCTCTGGCCCTGCCTCATTAAAATGGTAAAGAGCTGGAGGAGGATAGGAAAGCTAATCCTTCCACAAGTACCATCCTAGAGTCCTCATCTCCTAGCTTGAGACGGGGGCTTGCTCAAATACATAGCCCCCGGGAGATGGAAATGATAGGACTCAAATGGGACAGTTTAGGGGCTAGGGGGATTTTGAGTTTATCTGTGCTTTAGCAATACACAGCTCTCCAACAGTGTGGTGAATGTGACCCTAGACTTGTAAACAGCAAGGTGTGTTTGAAGCGATTTGTCGTCCATAGAGAAATTTGAATAGTTCAACAATGAATGCTGAAAGGTACAGTAATTCGATTTTTTTGACCTAACAGCTTAAATCTCAGCAATTTGAGCCCAATAGTTTGGGGAAATAATCCAACAGCCGATAGGTACTTTCATAGGAGCTATTACCACACAGTTACACATATTGTTATTTGATGTGGTATTCACTAAAGAGTTTAAAACAATAATGAATATAGCAAGTTCAATATCCCAAGACCTTTTCATCGAACCAGTAAATCATTTTGGATATTTTATTTTTCCAGAAGTGAAACTTGGCTCCAAGGCCAGTGCAGCAAAGTCAACACTGCATCAGTCATTCAGACACTCTGTGTTTAAGTTGCAGGGCTTGCAATTCAGGAGAAAGGTGGAGAAAATTAATTTCCCCGAAGACTGACATTACACAAGCTAGCTGAGTAGTGACAACAATAATCCCTTTTACTATTACTACACAATGGCAGCCAGCAAAAAAAATGCTGTGGTATATTTTGTGGTATTAATTGCATTTATTGATCGCTGTTTAAACATTACAGTGTCAGCAACTCAATAATGCAGCAGTTGATTGAATACACAATTAGTATTACATGTAGAGGTTTTACCATTTAGACAGTATTAGTTCCGGTAACTCTACACACCCAGAACAATGGGAAAGATGTATGGAGACAAGGGATGAGGTTGTTCATTGCGCTTATTCAGCACATCTACCTGAAGACTTCCTGACAGATAATGATGCTCAGCTTTCATCCCACAGAGAGAGAAAGACAGGAAAAGGGTGAGAGAACCCATCTGTCTGTGTCCAAAGTTAAAGCACCGAGGCAGCACTCCCGTCCAGACTGTGCAATTAACCCTCTCTGGAGGCTGGTAGGAGGGAGGAACATTCAGCACTATGGCTGCTACTCTGAGGAGGAGATCCTGAAGAAGACGGTCAACTGTATATAAATGTGTATGACAGGGGACAGCAGCAGTGTTATTTTATGCATTTGTTTATGTTTATTTGTGCACTTACTACTAAAGTGTTCCCATATTGGCAGAAATCATAATTTATCCATATAATCGCCCATACAGCGTTTTGGAAAATTTACCCTGATAGCTCATACCTTCTGCTTTAAACAATTTTTTATATACTACATAAATATACTTGACATTTACCCATGTCTGCAAAGTTCATTAAATGATGCACAAGCAGTACAAAAGATTGTGCTCCAAAATCAGAACTGTATTTAATACATTCTATTTCATATTAGGATAAATGATTGAGTGCCGCTTTTCAACTTTGCACATGATTGTTTGTTTCATTTCATAATTACTTTCTTGACTGATAACAGAAATTTCAAATCACCTCTTCAGCAACAATGAGCTTCTCACAGAGACGGACGAATTAGCTGTTTTGTGGAGGGCTTTAGTTATAAATGCTTATCATAAGAAAGTAAGGCTTCGTTTTTGTCTTTGTATATATGTGCGTGTGTGTGTGCGTGCGTGCGTGCGCGCGTGTGTGTGTGTGTGTGTGTGTGTGTGTGCGCGCGATTCTGCAGGCCATTTGCCAGACTGATGATCACTTATTTCATACACTCATTCATAGAGCCTGGTCATCTTCCTCAAGGGACACACAGAAGATGTGGCCAGCAACCAAACAGCCTCTGAGGGCCTTTCGAGAAAACTGCAGATTATTCACGACAATAAGAACCACATCCTGTTAGCTGTGATTATAAGAATTATCATGACATATATGTTAATGTATTAATTTTGTGTAATTTCCTTTATTTCTGTGTGGGTGGGTAGTTTCTGCCAAAGGCTAAATAATTATTTTCAGAAATTGCTAATTCAGTACAGTTTGTGAGTGTAAAAGCACTGCTTTGAGAACAGTTTTGTTTTCCTCCCCTCCCTTGTTTGTTCTCTCAAGAATATTTTTTCTCTCCCTGTTTTCTTGCCAAATTAGTGTGTTGTTCCTAACATACAGGGATTGGACTGGGAGCAAACGCTTTGATTTGGCATTTATTTTTTGTTTGTTGTCTGGATACAATCATGGCATTTATTTTTTGGAGGCTTTGTATTGCTACTAGTGCAGCACTTTTGCCTTTCCCTTCTGGCCTGTATTTGACTGACATACTGTACTCTACTGTTCTATACGATGGTGTTGTATTTCAAGTCTCACATTCACACTCTCAAGCACGCACGCACACACACACACACACACACAACCAACAGTTCCTTTGTGTAGACTGGCAGTAAGCCAAGGCTATAGTCATAAGGCAGTGACAGTAGATGACAGCAGTAAGATTAAAGGGTGTGGGAGTTGTGAGTAGGGCTAGAAGACTGGCAGGTCCATAAATATCCCATGCTGGGATACCCCTAATGCTTCATAGCATCATATCATCAGCTAGCACCATCATAGAGGATTGACCTGGTACAATGAGATCTGTATGACGAAGTGAGTGTGTCTCTGAAGGAGAGTGCAAAGTTCGGTTGAAGGCATAGCAGAAACACTCTTACATACTGCATAAAGCAAAGGACCACTTTTAAATCTGACAATTAATTGATCAATGGATTGACAATAAAATCAATTAACCACATTTTCTTTGTTTTATATCATTGTCAAGTGTAGCAATTTGAGACTCTCAGCTTGGATTCCTGGGACTTGTGAATGACTTTAAAAAAATTTTTTCTGACTTTTGTAGACTTAACCATTAATCGGTTTATTTAACAAATAATCAACAGATTAATCAATACTAACAATAATCATTATTTGCAGCCCTAGATCCATTGATTATTTGACATTGTTTAATATCATTGGCTAACTGAGTTACTCCAGATACTGAGCTTATTTGTTGAAAATAACAAATGTAGGAGGATTCACTAAAAGCAGAATGGATAGACATTTGTCGCGGCTTTTTTGGATTTGCTCTACAGACATGGTTAAAGAAATCACATTTTGTTTTTAAATGCACACACGTGCTGCTGTCTACACAGACAGGCATGCACACACACTGACACAGACACTCTCCATTAAACACACACACACACACACACACACACACACACACACGCTGTTTTCTTAACCAAGTGTGCAGTCACACATCAATTTTGCACTACAGTGTAACTACATTGGATACTTAACTACTGACACATTTCCCCATTCCTACAGCAATACACACATACAGTAAACACACAAATACAAACCCCCCCCCCCCAACACACACACACACACACTGTAGCAGAGTGATAAACAGCTGCAGGGCCTTCTGTAATTAAACCTGTATTGCTGTTTTGTAAGGTGTCAATGCATGTATGTGGGCAGACACACACACACACACACACACACACTGAGGCACATTTTCTGTTGCATTTACATCTCAAGCATTCTTTCTCTCAAGTCTCAAGTCTCAAGTAAATTTCAGGGTGCTGTGTGGAGAGGCTTGATGCCTATCTGACACAATTACACCATAAAAACAACTCCAGGTGTATTGTGCTGCCAGAGCAGTTCCGCTTTTAACTGTTTGAACATTCAAATTTAATATAAAAAGCACATAACAAAAAAGGTGGGAAAGTGTGTATATGTAATGGATGTTCAGAAAAGCTAGTTTGTGTGTACACTTCTGATATTGTGTCATTTTTGTGTGTTGCGTTATCCAACTCGTACATGTACTGTATGTGTGCACATATTTTTTTTAATCCCCAGTGAGGTGTGCTCTCAGCTCTGAGTTGGCGTTTCGCAGACAGCCAAGAGACCAGCGGGGAAATTTCCCATCAGGCAGTGCAGTGTGCAGTGCAGGTTAACCACTAAAGGCTCTGAAATCCATAGTTGCTCCACAACACAGCTTTCTCTCTATGCCTCTCTCTCTCTTCTAGCATCCTCTACATTCCTCTCTTTCTCTCTCTGTCTCTCTCTCTCTTTCCCTCACACTTTCTCCCCCACTCCCTCGCGCTCTCTGTCTCCCCAGATGAATCGGAGCAGAGATGAAAAGCTTTCAGGAATGCTGGCAGACAGGCAGTGCTTTACAGTAATCTAACCTGGGGAAGATGAAAGCCAGCTGGGAAGCTGGGAATAGAGTGAGTGGGGCGGAAGGTGAGAGGAAGAGAAGGACAGGATAGAGTTTTGGGAAAGAAAGGAGCAGAAGGGCTAAATAGGGAGAGGAAGAATAAACAAGTGAGTAAGAGGAGGTTTGTGGAGAGCAGGGACACAGAAGTAACAAGAGATGCATAGTTTGTAAAGAATGCTGAGGGAATAGATGACAAAATGGGTAAAATTATTTGAGGAGGGAGATGGGGAAGGTTGAGGATGAGGAAAGGAGAAAATAGAAAAACTTACTTGGAATTGGGATGGATTGGAGTAGAGGAAATTTAGGAAGAGGAATACAAGAATCATGTTGGTACAATGAGCAGATTTTTTAAATATTGTCCGGTAGCCATGAAAAGATATTTGGATCTACCTTAAAGGATAATTTCGGTTTGTTACAACTTTAGTCCATTTTCAAAGTTTTAGCTATTATTTCTATGCATTTTGGAAACATTCTACACACCAAGTGAATCGCTGAGATCTGGGACACTTCCCATAGTTGTAGTTTTCCTGTCAAATGAGGGATGGTGGCTTTTTTTCAGTTTGTTAGTTTTTTTTACCTCCAATAAAAGTCACAGAATCGTACTCATGTTTCTTGCCCCATCAGACTTTGATGAAGCAATGTCCCCATGTTTCCACATCTTATTGAGTAGTGTTATTACTGCCAAGCAAAATAATGGCAGTAATAACACTACTACATAAAACTACAAAACTAAGACCTAAGTTTTAATGAACTTGAAGTATCCATTCACAGTCTCTAACACACTTAGATCACTTCTCTTGAGCCTCTACACTTTGTAGAACTAGCTAGTTATATTTTAATGTGACAGCTTTTTACTTAAAAGTTACACCTCTAATTTTACTTTCAATACAGTTTCCGAATTAATGTTAGATGTTTTGCTTCTATTTCTATCATGTATAATAGTAATGCAGATGGTAATAGGCACGGGAAAATGAAAGAGTGAAAAACACTAAGGTAGGGATTAAATGAAAACAAACCATGAAAATGGGCTGCTACATTTGGCATTGTAATTACTGTAAGTCAGTGTCATTTGGAGAGGTTGACACATAGTATAATTGTAGCTGTCATACAGATGACAGCAGCCCAACACAAACCTGTGGAGTTTAAATTTCAGATCTTCTTCAGTGGAACAAACTCAATTGCAACACTGCTCACTGAACACTGAAGTAGCATCAAGTGTGCCACTGTTGTCACTTGAAATGGCTTTGGCAGGTGGAAAGGGGGAGCTTCCTTTGTGTGTGTGTGTGCGTGTGTGTGTGCGTGTGTGTGTGTTCTGTGAATCATAATGTTGGTGGAGCAGGCATGTCGCTACTGTGACAAATCCCAACTCATGCACCTTGTACTTCCTGCACAGAATGAGAGAAGCGCACCACAGCAAAACGCTTCCCCACCTAATTGAAATTTTGAGGTATAAGAGGATTTCTGCACAACGTGAGCTGACAGGCTCCATTCACCAAATATCCTCTTAGACTCCTCTCTCTCTCTCTCTCTCTCTCTCTCTCTCCCTGAGAAAGAATGAACTTTTATCTGTCTTCAAGTTTTAGTGCAGCTTACACCCATGTCGATCTGAACGTTCTGCAGGTGATCTGTCTCTCTCCCTCTCAATCTCGCCACTTTGCCTCTTCCTCCTCTCTGTCATTCAGGCTTGCTCTACTCTGACGGGGACACTTGGTTTTTCTGTTTGCTCGTCTTACTTTGGTATGTCACATTGTAAAAGGGCAGAATAGGTAGAGAAGCAATAAATTAAGAGATGGAGGACGGCGAGGAGAGGAGATTTTAAAAAAGGACAGACAAAGTGCAGAGGAGATGAGACAAAGTGGGAGTTGGAAGTATGACAGAAAATGATGGTGGTTAAAAGATGCCCTTAGACTGTCATGTCGTCAAAGTTGATCTGTGCTTTGACAGATCTGATAGGATTAATGTCAACCTAGAATTGAATTTCAAACGGTGTCTAATTGCGTGTATGATCATTATGTTTTACACTATACAGTAGCAAATATGTGAGTCTCTATTTTTTGAGTAATTACACCAAGACTCACACACTGTATCTACATGCTTAACACATACCAAGGCCATACTAATGGTATCGTTTGTATTCAAACATGCTTGCACGCTCCTTTTATTTGTTCCCACGTCTTTGTGATTAGATAACCAACCATCCTGAAACGACACGCTCATTTATTTATGGGTTGAAGTTATTCGACTCCCACTGTGCAGCCTCCATTATCATACACAATACATTGCTTTTGTGCTACAACGTAATGCATGGGCGTGAAACTCTAATGTTCTTGGTTGATAAAGAAGCGCTAATTTTAGAAAAACCTCCCGTGGAGTCAGTGAAAGAATAGTTTATACTTATACAACAAGAGAGGGAATGTGTTTGCGAACAATACAAAAAATACAATTTTACTGATGAAGTTCAAAATGGATGGAATACATTGTTTGGCTCACAAAACTCGAAGAAACTGTATGAATGTTTACGTTAGGGCCATAGCCTAATGAAATAATTACAGTATGTCACATATAATTCAGTATGAGGTATTTCATCGTATACACGGAGATGTAGAAATGAACTTGTGTTGTGATAAATGTGTTTACCTCTGGTGGATGTTTGGAGTCAGAATAAGACAGGATGAGAAGACAAAATAATAGTGACTTAAGGGAGCCAGCCTGATTCTCTTGGGTACATGCAGCATTTTTGTTTTTATGCCTCTGCGCTGGTGACAGCCGTGGCTGGTGGCATTATGTTATCAGGTTGTCCGTCCTTCTGTCCTTCCGTCCGTCCTTCCGTCTGTCCTTCCGTCCCATTCCTGTGAACACGATATCCCAGGAACACCTTGAGGGAATTTCTTCAAATTTGGCACAAATGTTCACCTGGACCCGAGGAGTAGATTTTTGTGGTCACAGGTAAAAGGTCACTGTGACCTTTTTAAACAAATTTTAGTCATAACTCAAAAATTCATATGCAAATTATGACAAAAATTTCAGGCGAGGCACTAAATTTAGTTTTTTCCAGTCTACTACTACTTGTTTATTTTTTTCAGCGCTCTCTTATGGCAATGCAAAAATGATTACCATGAGCAGTGATGTCATGACAACAATTTGGATGCTAGCAGAAAACAGGCACCACCTGTGGCTACAAATGTGATGTGTACAGGATTGTTACCATTTTTGTGTGTCACAGATTCACAGATTATGGCATAAAGTATAGTAGTGCATAGTGTTTTTTTTGTTGTTGTTTTTTTCTTTTTTCACATTGTCAAGGCAAATTGACAAGCTCCTTTAGCTCAGATAGTTGTCAGCAAGGGGATAAAGTACTAGATTTATATGATTTCTAGTAAAAGAACAATGGCATATTAAGCTACCATCTTTTGAGATTCTCTGTTTATTGTGGGTAAATATAATAGGCCTTCCATAACATTTTTACTTGTAAAGTAGTTATTTATGCTAGCTATGATGCCATAAATACACTAAGCTAAACTTTAAAAAAGTTAGTGATGTTGCAACAATGGCACCAAACAACGTCTGCTCATGCACGGCTCCTATGGCTGGTAAGCATTGAAACCATTATATCAATCTGTTCTTTAGTTATAGTTTAGGGAATGCATCCAAACCATATTCAAAGGACATTAGCCTTTAGTCTTGTTGCTCTTTCTCAGTCTCACCACCTTCCCTCCAATGATTGCCATTACTATCACACATGCCTCGAGGGTTTGCTGCAGTGTTATTCCTCGCTCTTGCTGTCCTCCTTACTCTCCTTGTTTTTCATTTTCTCGCTCTCTGCCCGTCTCTTTGTCTCCCTCTTTCTGTCCCCTGCTATGCAAGCAATGCAATTTTTCACGTCAGTGGGAAAACAGGTATAATAGAGGGAGTGTGCCAGTCTGTTTAATAAAGGAATAGAGGCAAAGAGGGGAGATGAGTGAAAAAGGAAGCACCCTTGGGGCTGAAAACAAGTGAGTATACACACAGGCACATGCGCACATACTACGTGCACGCATACACACATGCACAGACAATAAGGAGAGAACACATTCACACCAGCTTATCTTAGAGGAATTGGTTGTGAGGAGCTTCTGTATTTAATTAGAAACTTTGGTAGGTACCTCATAAATCACCACAACATAAAACTGAAGGGTAGGCAATGAATGCTCCCCTTATACATGCTGGTGGACACACACACGCACACATACACACACAAATGGGCACAAGTCAAGGAAAGGTAAAGCCATTGGTAATTCATGAATTCATGAGGATGTGTGATCTTAAGCTACAGTCAGTGATCCATAGATTTAATAAGTGTGTGTGTGTGTGTGTGTGTGTCAATTTCTATCCTAAGATCATGTTACTCAACTCCGTGATTAATTACACCTGAGCCAAAACACAGAACCGAGAGTGTTGTGTTGAGAAACGGAGCAAAGGGGTGCAGAAAGCTCACTGTGAATGTGTGTGCACAGGACTGTTCATGTGTAGAGCCCCCTGCATGTGTATTAATGCTTGAACTTAGGGCATGGTGTGTGCTTGTGTGTGTCTGTGCCTGTGTCTCCAGAGTTATTCTGACGGCAGTGTGTGGTAACAGGATCCAAGGTGATGTCTGCTCTCAGACAGC
This sequence comes from Hollardia meadi, assembly GCA_037974645.1. NCBI lineage: Eukaryota > Metazoa > Chordata > Actinopteri > Tetraodontiformes > Triacanthodidae > Hollardia > Hollardia meadi. The sequence continues at coordinate 5,481,991 of JBBPCS010000330.1, forward strand.
GTCTGGCTTTCAGCTCCCCATCTATTATTCACACACCTGGATACACAGACACACCACATCCACACACATTTAAAAGTTCAGGTTTGATGACTTTTTCTCGACGTTTTCTTTGTGCATGTAAGTTTGTGTATGTGTGTCTCTGTGTGTATTTATGTATATGTATTCGCTTATCTCCCAGGAAACCAATCACACCCTTGAAGTCAATGAACTGCTCTGTTTGCCCTGGTAAACAAGCTGAAAATTAGTATTGACCAGAGAGAAGAGGACAGACTGATAAGCAGTAAAGGAAAATGATAGATAACCACTAACAAAGTATAGCCTTAGAAAAAAAAAGGACAAAAGAGTTCTCAAAGTCTCTTCACCTTGGCTAAAGTTGATCTGAGCCTGTCAGTCGGTCATTATCAGACCAAGACATCTCTTTGGGAACCTGGCCCTTCTACACCACCATTTTTGGATAGGCTGCTGATTGACATTTATAGAAGCAGAGTATAGTCCAATCAAGAAAGGGCTATTGAGTTTGCTCCGTTAAGATGAAAGAATGCACCCCTGTTGTTGTGTTGTGAAACACGACCTGATATAGGGATGGATAAAGGTCACAGTGGGGGAGTTTGTGAGATGATACTGTGAACGTTGATCAAAGTCTGTCACCAGACCATAAGGTAAAGGGCTTCCTTTTTCCTAGGGAGATTCCTGTTCTTTGTAAGGCTGATCTAAGATTTTTTTCTAACATTGCTATTTTTGCGTGTCCAATTAATCATGACCTGAGGTTATCTTAGGTCTTTGATTCTCCATCTCCTTTGCTCAAAAGACAAACAAATCCTCTATTCATTGTCTTCAATGGTTGGATAAATTGGTGACTGACATTTAAGGAAGCAGGACATGGTCATCTAGTAAACGTACCATAAAGTTTACTTAAGTGACTCACTAGACGAGAGGCATTTTTGCTTGTATAGATATAGGACTTTTTAGTCTTTTGCTTTCTCAGTATTCAGGCTGGACTTAACCAACTTCCCAAACAAGCTTCCACGCACATATGCTCCCTACCCTTTGGGCAGAGATGTTGACTGGCAAGTTTCTCTATCCGTCTACAAGTCTGCATGCCCGTCATTGTGGAAAGAAATTAAATTAGGGAGCAGAGTTGTGATGAATATAGAGGTGGATAAACCCAAAAACAGTAACTTAAAATCATTGTCATTAATGTAAAAAGACAAATATAGACATTTATTTAGAAAGTACCCCATTTTTATTTTCATTTTTCTTAAGATAAAATATGTAACTGTTCTGCATTGAAATGTCTAGAAACAAATCTACCTTTTTAATATATTTTTGTTTAGTTGTGTATGCGCCTGTCGCTGTAACTTCCATGAGAGAGTCAGAGAGTGAGGAAGGAAGGAAGTCAGTGAATGTGACTAAAAGTGCGTGTGAGTAAAACTTTAAAACATTCCCTCTTCCAAGAACAGTCCTGCCTGAGTCAAATCAGATTGATTTTCTCGGCAATGATGGTTATTTAACAATGAAGACAACAACTCCCATGATCCCACACTACTTCATTACATCATCAAATCACGTATCTTTGTTTTCATTGCTTTGATTGAGAAACCCATAGCTTTAGAAATTATATACTTTGCGTTTAATTGGACTCTTGCTTTGCCATTTGTCTGCGTTCCTAGGTGCTACAATTCTCTGAGGAGTGGACACCTGCATACAACCTCTCAGAACCCCTGAGTTTAATCTCAAAATGATTATTCTCAGGGGGCTGTATTTATATTCCACCTGTTGAAACAGTTTGCCAGCAGGCAGGCAGAGCTCTGAGTTTGTGCACTGCTGTGCACAAGTCTTGATACGATACAATAGGCTGATTTGGTGCCCTCACTATACTGGGGAGCATGTTGACTTCATTAATGGCTCCCAAAGCCTTTTAGCTCTCACACAGTGGCCTCTGGTCACAAAATATAATGGGGTGCACGCCAGTCTATAGCATTGCCACTGGGTTGCACCACTAATAGAGACACAGGTGGTGATGTGCGTTCAAATTATACTGTTGACTGTGGGGTCCTTGAAGCCCGGCAAGTAGCTGCGGCAGTAGTGGCAGGAACAGCAGCTTTTATCACTGCAGCATAATGGGGTAAGAAAGAAAGAACAGTAAAGGAAATAATTGGTTTGAAAGAGAAATATGTGTTTTTCTCAGCCAGGCCAGGTATTTGTCTGCACTAAATGAGGTCTTTCAGGAGATCTCTACCTGCCGCCTGCTGTAAGTGAGACAGCGAAAGAGGAATTGGATGGGAAAAGACGGAGGGAAAGAAGGATGCGGAATAGAGGAGTTGTGTAGAGAGAGACAAGCTCCGACGTTTTCTCTGCACAGTAAAAGTGATGGAATGATGTATATTGCAGGGAAACATTGCAAAACTGAAAAATCAACGGACAAAGAAATGATGCAAGACCATGAGGCGACTGAGAGGAACAAGAATTGGAAAGGGACCATTGTCCAGACAAAACAGAGCTGGTTGCTCTTCACTGGGCACATGGAGTACATTTGTGTGTGTTTGGTCTTCTTGATTTGATAAAAGGGCCTTTCCTGTCCACTTCTACATAGATTACAGCATCAAATACCAGGGCCTTGTCCTATATTATTGGGAAATAAATGGGTACTATTAAGAACCATATACCAACTTTGCAGGGAAAATGAAAAACAAAGAAACCCACATCACTATTTTTTAAAGCATCTCACAGTGGAAAGAATGGATTTCAGTCTAAAAATGCACAATCAAAAGAGCATTAATCAGAGACATGCATTTTTGTAGCATCAGAAGAATAGCCTCCAACAAACATACTAAGAAAGAGGGAATTAAATTTTGAAAAGAAAAGAAGGAAAACATTTCTAAGGGAGTTGTTAGAAGTCAAGCTTTCACAAATGTTCTCAAGATTGAACCGGCCATAAGCCTGCAGGTATTTTAGTCAACCTCATGACTTACATGTTGAGACAGAACGAGAGAAGGCGATAGATGGAGAGAGGGGGAAAAAAGAGCAAAAGCAATAGCAGAGTTGGGAAATGAGTAACAAAAGCTGAGCTGTGAGCCCCCTGCCTGGTCACAGTGCTCTAAGGCAGCTCAGCAGTGAAGGGAACGATAGCAGGGAGACCTGTCACTCACCCTTTGAAGACACGGGGGAGATTGAGGGAGGAGAGCAAAGCGGGGGGAGAAATGATTTAGGAAGCCTCCAGACACTTGTCCCCTTTCACGTCCAAAACCATCATCCCTCACAATAACATTCTTGTCCTTCTCTTTTCCTCTCTCCTTGCTTCTTCTGTCTATCTCTCAGCAGGGGGATAAGGTTAGATTAGTAGGCCACATGGACCTGCAGGCTAATGGGTACCACACCTTTAATGCCACAGCGGTCAGTCACTGAGCCAGGGGTCCCCCTGTGGCACTGTCTGCGATAGTGTCAGATCCCAGATGTAAGGTGTTGGAGACTGAAGTAGCACCAATAGAAACAAACATAAGTGCACATCTGCTTGTTCACTCACAAAACTTAAAATGGATTTTTGTTTCTTTCTCTGCCTTTGAATTTATTTAACTTTTCTGTATTACTCCTGCTATGACACAGTCGCACTCAGGCCACCCTCTAGAAGTTTCTTTTAACCTCCTGTTCCCAAGCAACCTAACCAAAATAAAACACCTGCAGAGGATTAACTTCAATAAAAACCAAAGGGGGGGGGGGCGTGATACGGGTCAGTATTCTGCATAGTTTTGACACTGCCAAGTCTCTGTCGTTACTTCCCTGCTAACAATGACATTTCCCTGATTTGCACCCACAAAGCACCTTCCCTCACAGTGGAGGCATCCGGGGAAATGCATTAATTAAAATCCTGCTGTGTAGCAGATAGGCCTAATCACAAACATAAAATGGAGAACAGTTTTTCTTTTGCCCAGTCATCAAGAGGAGGTGAGCCGGAAGGAAAGAAGGAAGGAAAGAAGTGGGATTTTTTAAAAGTGTCTTTAATGGACTGAATGAATATTGTGCTTCCTTAAAGGAAAGCAGTAAAGCATTGAGTTGATGTCGTACCTTTGGTTAACTGCAAGATGTCACCATTATAACTTGTCATAAAATATAAAATACTATGCCAAAAGACATTGTACATGTAGAAGTGCCATTAGTCAGTCATTAGTCACCTGGAGTAGTTTAGTATATCTTTAGTACTTTCTGCTCTGACCAGTATTTCTCTCATATTGAATAAAAAACATCTGTCTGCCTTGGCGATGAATAGCGGATCATGTGTGATGCTCTGCTCCAGCAATGCTACGTGACCAGGCTGGCATCACACATTATCGTGCCACATACTTGTTAATTCCCTGAGATTAATGTCAAATCATCCACACTCCCCCACTAGTTTTGCACCAGTCCATTTCGCTTAAAGCTATATATTGAGGCTTTAAATTTGGAAGAAGGTTTGTGCTGGCATTGATTGACACTGAGAGATGCATCCAGTCCGCCTAGCCCCCTTTTCTTCTGAGATTCTCTCCACACCCCCTTTTTCTCTCTGTCTGCCATATGTTTCAATGAGCTGGACAGATTTGGGCAATCAGACAACTACCATTGTATTGCTGTCGGTATGAATAGAATGCGTGGAGAGACACATTGCCATTATAGTGACGATACGTTGTTTCCTTTCTTCTTGTCTCTTTCACAGTGAATGTTCCTCTCAGTTGTCTCTGTCTATTTGGCTGTCTCTCTTTCGAGGATCTTGTTGCATGTCCTGCCTTGCCTGGTTGAATGCGTAACACTCTGCTGTGGTTTGACAAAGAGGGTCGAAACCTGAGCCAAGTGTGACAGGTCAGGTTACAGTGGCATTTGGCATGTGGCTATGTTGTTACTGCTCCAAAAATCTTTCTGATTGATATCTTGTACAGTGCACCAAGGGTTTAAAGAGGAAACCCAAGAAGACCTCCGCGTCCATGTTTTTCTTGTACTTTTTTGAATTAACTAAGTTTTTGAATGTCCTGAATTATAACAACATTTTAATTTGTGTTACCATTTTTACCTACAATTTCATTCTAGAGATCAAGGCATGTGACCCTGTCAAATAGAGAAAAGCAATAGGTTGACAACGGTATAATCCAAATGTATCTGACTTACTGATTTAAAAATGTAAATAAAAGTGAATGTCTGCTATCATTGATTGCTTTGTAAAAATTACCTTCATGCACAGCTACATTCGGTATGGAAGGTTGAAGTTGAACTAGGAAGTCTGCAAGATCTAATTGACAACATGATTTGCATTATTTTGAGTTCAACATTACTACAATTCTTGATCTTAGCATTGAACAACACTACCAACATCCTGCAAGACCCTAGCTGTGAAACGCAAAGAAATTTCTTTTTAATCATTTCCTATTGAAATAAAATTTTGGAACAATGCTCATCACTTTATAATATCCAACTGGAAAAGGTGCATGACCCTTTTTGGCTGCAGAAATGCTGGCACTCACGCCGGGTTTTCTCATGCATGTTTCTAGGGATTTGGTGGAATTCCTCACACGAGTGTTGTGGTAATTTAGGTTTCCCAGCATGTTGTATGACTTTGGATGACATTTTCCTCCGGCCCACTCAGCTCACTGCGGTTGCATGACCCATGTCAGACTATAGTGATACTATAGTCAGCAGCTTATTCTGGCTTCCACCAGCAGCAGCAGCATGTTGGTCACGGTGTGTGTTCCAGCCTTGTTGTGTTAGTGTGTGTGCCATGCTTAACAGACTGCAACTCTGTGTGACTAGCCTTCCTTTTGCCACCATAGAATCCATACCATCGCAGGCACGAACACAGCCCTCACAGTCCTCACTCAGGACCACACACATAGTCTTCACCTTCAGTAATTGTATATTTTAGGAAGCACACTTTTAATGTGCTGTTTCCTTAATGTGGTCTTGTCCAGAGGGGGTTGTTGTGACTGTGTATTTCATTTAGCCACAACTGTCGTCAGCACTAACACTACAGCAGTTCTATTTTTGATGTCTCCTGAGGATTGACTAGACTCCTCCTAAAATGTGGACTATCCATCTCACCACTTTATGTGAAGTAGTTCCTACATAATGGCACATCTAAAATCAATGAAAGTGATCAGATGTGTAACCAGAAGTAGGTAGAAGTAGGTTCCAGAGGTGCAACAACATTATTGACCTAGAATATATATGATCTCTGTTCAATTCAACCAATGTCAAAACAAGAAATCCTGATTGCGATCCTTGATGTAATTTTTCACCTTTTCCAGCTTACATGATATTGATATTGCATAACACATCATTTAACATACAATTTACCACAATTTAACAACAAGAAACTCCAGCATTACATTTTCAGCTGCTTCAAAATAGATTCCATGCCGAGTCAGAGGAAGTGCAGTAATTTCCATGTGCTTTTGTGGTGCACAGTGCCAATACAAGGAAACTAAGAGAGGGTACTCCTGTTGTTTTCACACCGGAATGGCTTCCCTGTCTGTATCACACCTTCTGCTAGCTGTTAGCCCCATAGAGAGAGAGATAGCCACTTTGGGCACAGTATTTTTTCATTGACAGATTCAAAGCAGAAATGCCATCTGCACACAGGGTTGAATTTGTTTTTCTCTGCGCTGTAAAACTGGAACTGTTTTAGAAAGGTTTCTACAGTTGGCTGTGTTTCTTATACATCAACATCGCCCTCACATTCTGCTATACTTTAACTGCAAATCCTGAGAAAATAAGGGAGAGCCACTGATCTCAAAATGTCTGAATAGCTTAAAAATACTCCATAGATATTTTAGTGTTGTATGACACTAAAGATCACGGAAAGGTGCATCTATACTGCAGTTTTACTGCAAAATTGTTTTTGTGTACATCTTTTTTGTGTAGTTATCTCTTACAGCCACTAGGGGGATACAATTCAAGCCAGGGTGGTTACTTTAAGAGGATTTTGTCTTTATGGTCTCTGGTATAGCGTGGACTTATCCCACAAATTCACACACATACGGATCCTGACACGCACAGAGCTATCAAAGGAATGTTTACTACTCACATTTTGCAAGGCTGAGGGAGTGTGCACTGTGAGTCAAAAATGCCAGTAACTGTCCCCCAAATACCCGTCATTACCATATGAGCAGCTCCAGCCAGACAGCCTGTGTGTGTGTGTGTGTGTGTGTGTGTGTGTGTGTGTGTGTGTGTGTATAGTAAGTGTGTGTGAGTGAGTGAAACGTGTGAAGGAAAAAAAAAAGTGAAAGACCAATGTTTCCATACATGCAAGTGCTTGTGTAAACACCCTTATTTGTATGTGTGCATTTACTGTATGTGTGGGCACAAGGCATCTCTCACCTTCCCACTACTCTGAGGCAAAACGAAGACTGTCTGGCAGTGAATGTCTATTGTCTAGTGCTAATGTGATAGCAGAGATTAGCATTGTAATCCATTTAGCATAGAGCAGCTAATCCACTTTATTACTGTTGAAAAGGAATCAGATAATATTGGCTAGCACTACTGTAGCTGCCTTAATGATTTTAGGCTGATGAAAAAAAAAGACTTTAAGATATATTAATAATTACTGTTCCTGACAATGAAACTAGGATTAGTCGTTTCATAACAAAACATAATCATTAGCTTTGTCTTTTCATCAGGGGAATTAAGGTATTGGTTGTGTTCAATCTCGTGTGCTTTTTGTTTTCAGATAGTGTGTGTTTTTGCAGTAATAGTAATCATGCACTAGCTTCTATTTTCATTTTGATTTTAGAGTGCTGTTCCTTAAAATCACACAGTTTGATTTGAGGGGAGATTAAGACTGCTGTAAATGTTGTTTTTAAACCTAAAAACCCTGGGTGGCCCTGCTCTTTAAAAAAAAAAAAAACCTTGGTAAAATTGCTATTAAATACTATATATGTGCCAATTATTGTACACTGGTCTTTGATTTCTCTCTTTCTCCCTTACGTGTGACTTAACCAGCCAGCAGTGCGTGGTTGCGGACATGCTGTGCACTCCCTGGTGGCTCCTTCGTTTTGGTCAGATTATGGAGATTATTTTGGAGATAATATACAGGAGCTTCCCCTTGAAGCCCTTCTGCTCCCTCGAGACTGTGGATCTGTCCTAACACAATAAAACTCTATATTCCGCCTTTGCCACAGCCATCAGCCCCTTAACTCTGCTCAGCAATTGGCTCCACACCTCTCTCATATACAGTGGGAGTAAGACGTTACACACACATCTTTGCATACTTGCGCACATGCACCACACATGCTGTGTACAATGCGCTTACGCACCGCGCCTCAAATTAATCGGGCAGATTAGATAACCTCACCTGCTGAATCTGGCCCTGGCTCGCGTGGAACTTTCTTTCTTCCTGCCTCCCTCTCTTCTTTCCCTTTCTTCTATTCACCTTCTGTTCTTTTCTTTGCAACTGACCCCAGAGCATACAATGGTTCCCAGTGAAAGTGTGTGCAGCTTTGATACATAGAACTCAAGGCCCTTTGAGATCAAGATCAGTAGACAAGCCAAGCAGGAGGCAGAGCTAGACAGGAAGAATGACTGAGAAACAAAGGAAAGGAGGGAGTGTAGGGTGAAACCAGGGTGAAAGATGGTGCCTGTTTAAAGAAATGGCATGTTGTGAAACTGGACACCAATAGAAGCAGCAGGAGTAGGGCAGGATATAAACTGTAGTCTTTGTATTTCTCTCTTTACTATACAATAGTTAATTGTCAAAGCAAAGACAAAAGTTCCATTTGGCAGTAGTAGAGCAGTTAATGGTTGTTGAAAAAGTATAAAGAATGTGCATATTGTGTTTCTACTACTTGCTATTTTATTTGGCGGGGGGGGGGGCAGAGAGAATTAAGGTCCTCTGCATATATGAGTCCACCTTTTATGACCCATGCCGAACACAAAAGCTTTTTGTCTTTAGTTATTTTGATGTAATTATTTGATCTTTTCTTAACAATAAAACTCACAAAGGAAGACAAAACACAGTATTTTTTTTGTCTGGTCCTTAACAAAGATGAGCTTTGTTTTCAGTTGGTAATTGGGTTCACTCTTTAAAACAGTCGAGGCTTGTCGACTTTAAAGAGATTTTAGCCTAAGTGGGACCAGCAGAAAGGTTGTTTTCATGATACGCTGACAGAGTATGTCAGTGTATTACGATTAATCATGAAGTGACTCACCTTCCTGGTGGACCATCTGCTTTCTGTCCAATTATCTCCCGTTTTCTTCATGTTACCTGTGAACCCTTAAGTGCTGAAGAACACAAACAACTACCAAGAGTCATCGCAACTTTAACAAGACTTGCTTCACACCTGTCTGCAAGCCCACACGGGTTTCTGTGTGTGTGTGTGTGTGTGTGTGTGTGTGTGTGTGTGTGTGTGTGTGTGTGTGTGTGTGTGTGTGTGTATTCTGAAAGATGCTTGGGTAGGTATGTGTCAGAATTGTGTCGTACTGGGAAAGTACAGCCACAGGACCAGATTCAGAAAGGATCATTTGGAACACATCCTGTGTGTGAGACGATGTATAAGCAGATGTTCGGGCACAACCCAGAACACTTGCATCACACCACCAAGTGCATGTGGAGCCAATTCCATGCACTTTCTGCTAAGTAAACACACCTAGGGGCCCACAGACCACACCTCTTGCCCTAATTACTGTAATTGCTTTTGAATGGCTGTAACTGTGATAGAGAAAGATGAGCTTCTCAGATACAGCACTGAAAGTCATGATGTATAGGAAAATCCTAAGGCAGTATGTGGTAGATGGGCAATTTTTTCAATAATAATGTTCAAAAGTACCTTTTTAATGATACTAATTGCACACTACATTGTCCTAGATGCCACCTCTGTACCATTGTCTTTCCTTTAGGAAGGTAACATTATTCTTTCTCATTTTGCTTCTTTTTTACCTCAGTTATTCTTTACTTCTTTTCATTTTATTTATTGTAATTGCTGGCTTTTCTGTACATTTCGGTACTTCTGTGATAACAGAGTATACTCTATGGTTGTTGAGTACTAAAACCTAAAACAATTGTGAAAATGTCACTGATTCCATATCAGATGTTAATTATTATAGGTGCATCTAAGACAGGGAGGAAGTAGTTTTGCATTTTGAGTTGTTGTTTTTGTTTTCTAAATCAATGAAGTTAGAATAATCACTTGAGTATTTGAGTAATTAAAACTTTCTGTATTGTTGGCACTGGGTTGATGAATCTGCTTCTAAAGCCATTTTGATATTTCATATAAAATTTGGAATGTTTCTTTTTAATGTTGTTTTGTTGTAATACCCGAGAGACAATGTGAGCGCTACAGTGATTAAAAAAATATTAAGCATATATCAGATATATTAATTCTTAATGTGCTTCTGTATTTTTCCAGATCCGGGTAGACGGCTCCTCTCTTGCTCTGCAGTATGAGACCGTGCAGGCGGTGGAGAATGGACCCATCCTCAGAGACATGGCCTTCTCTTCTGACTACCACTACCTCTATGTCATGTCTGAGACCCAGGTGAGACACACACAAATACACACATCAGGAGTCCCCCCCCCCCTGCTGAGTCAATGTCATAACCACTGGCATTTATCATTTTGTTGTGTCACAGAGCAGAATAACCTTTGGTGTAGCATGGAGCATTTCATTACAGCCTGGCTGGAGGAGAGAAAAGGATTAGATGAGCTGTTGGATTCTATGACCATGTATTTCTACAGACACAGAGGGTAGAGCTTGAATGAATAAATGTGTTGAATTATCAGAAGAGAAGAGAGGAGAGTGGTTTCCACTCCACTTGTGTGTGTTGGTGTGTAGGCCTATGCACATAAAGATTCACACACACACTACCTCTCTTAGTACCTTTGATGACATGGAATGTGGAGCGAAATAGCAGCACTCTGTGTAATGGACACACAGAGAGACTCCTCTATCAGAGGTAAAACCTTGCTAAAATAGCACTATAGAGTCCATACACACATAGTGACCTAGTTTATACATGTACAGGTAGCAAATGTTTATATCTTATGTGGGAGAATAGTGAGTCATGTATGTTGAGCTAAACATTGTTAGGATTAATAGTGCAATCCTGTCTTTTTTTTTTTTTTTTTTTTAGATCCAGACAGGTACAGAGCCTGTGTAAAGTCCTCTGATGACTGAACATCAAGTGTTGAACCTCTAGTCACTTTCTCTTCAAACTTGATATAGAATTTTCCAGAATGTTTTCAATCACTTGTTGTCCTTACAAGGAAATAAGTCCAAGTCGGTAGTTAATTCATCACAGAAACAGTAAACACACAGACTTCTTACCATTCAGCGCCAGCATTATCTTTTCATCAAGCACTGTTGAAGGGCTAGTAATCAAATCAAAGACAGGTTCATCAATCAAAGAACCCACGGTGGATCTCTACTTTCAGTTCAGTTTAGCCTCATTTATTGTTCATTATTAATGTGGATGTTCTAATACTGCAAATGCTCGTAAGTTCAGATAATATGCATATCATTCCCTCTCTCCCGCCTCTTTATCTCCTGCCACCCGTAATGACAGAAGGCCACTGGTGTTTAGTTGGCAGCGATAGCCTAGTTACCCCTGTATAATGTCTGCAGCTTCCAGAGGATTATAGACCTCTCCGGCACCAGTATTTACTAATGTGCAGTGCGATTTGTGTGTGTGTGTATAGAAATGTGTGTACACTTTAAGTGCCCAGATTACCCTGATAACACTTTAAATATCAGACTGACAGTAATTTGAAGGTGCCCTTTCAAATGCAGCTCTCATTGCCTCTCCTGAGTTCTTAGTCATTTCACCTGCAGAATGAATGGGAAAAGAAGGGAACAAGTTAGCAGAATGAGGACAATTAGGATGCTATTTTGTCATGGTATTCTACTACGTTCAATTACTCTTTTGTACAAATCTCTTAAACAGCATTGTGAGAATTTAGTTTTTTTTTTTCTTGTTTGGATTGCAGTGCGTGAAATTGGGCTTAGAGAAGATATTACAGAATAATAAATGAATTGTAAGGAATACTTAATTTCCATTTCTTCTAATTATGTTGATTTCCTTTATTTTGTGCTATTGCCTAACATCGTGTTTCAAATTTAGCTCTTTTAATTTGCATACCAATTAACTTATATTGAAAAAAGTGAGTGAACCAAGTGAGTTTTGTTGGCTAATGGTGGTCCCGTGTGTGTGTGAGTATGTGTTAGACCATAGTAGTAGTAATTAGTCTATTAGCCTAGTTAGAGGGCTGACCTCCAATAAATGTTTGGGAGGAACATCTGGGAATTACAATACAACACAAATATTGAGAGCAATTAATGAACACAACACATACACACAAACACACACTCCTTTACTGCTGAAGGGTGTATTAAACAAAATAAGAGCGAATGAATACAACTCTAAGTAATGTGGCTTTATTACACCAATCCATTCAAATCCTTTATCATTTTGATGTTTGTTTACTGATGAACACATTTCTACTAGATTTGTATACTGAAATTATTACCAATATTTGATCATTTGAATGAATTTTAACCAATACCAGTAATGCCAGTAGAGTTTAAGACCTCAATGCCACCTGAAACACAATGCTTTATGATCACTACCACTTGTCCTGATTTACTTATAAAAAACACTATTTGGAAGTGTCTGCAATCACTGAAGATGAGCACAAATTGCTTAATTTCAAATGTAGAAAACACGAAGCAACGGTTGATTTCTTTTGGCATAACAGGTAAGACACATGCACATTACCGAGTTGTAATCATGGCAAACGCTATTAAAGCAGCCTGACCCAGTCGATAGCAGAAGGCCACCTGCTGTTTCTGGGGCCTGGGACCCAGACACTCGGAGAGAGTGTGATAAATGGAACTAGGGAGAAATACAGAAAGAGGAAACGCATGATAGAAAGAGATAGTAGGCGGGGGACCACAACAGGAGGCTGAGAACAGAGTTGGTCGATACAGCTCCTCTCCTGCCTCAAAACCCTCCCCTTCAGATTGGTGATCCAGGCCTGGGGTGAGACTCCAGTACAGGACTGTGAGGTAAAGTGGGGGAGGACAGAAATGGAGAAAGGAGATAAAATTAGGATGTAGTCATTAAGAATAACAACTCATATGTGCTGCGTTTTGGATTTCATATCTGTGTGTTTTTTTGTTTGCTGATGGGTGACTGCATGTTTTATACCTCCATACTACATACTACTACAGGTACATGTACCTTCAGGCTCTGCTGAAGTGTAAAGGGTACAGGGACTACACAGACCATGTGAAAACCATAATAACTAAACATGACATATGAGTTGCTCATATTTCTGATCAACAAGACAACTCAGAGAGTTCAGTTCAGAGCAATTTTCTCCTTTTCATTAAGGCCAGACAAATGCAAACCTCGTCCTCACTGCAGTCATCGCTCTTTATTACAAAGTGAATTAAACAAAGTAAACATGACAATGCTCTATAATTATTGCCCTGCTCAGTCATTTTTTAATTTATTTATTTATTTTAACATTATACACTTATTAATGAAGAAAGCAGGCCAAACCCACATACCCTCGCCTTACCGTGTACAGAAAAAAAAAACAGAAATTCACATCCAAGTCTTTGTATTTTTCTCATCCTTCATTTAATGTCTCTTCCATCTTTGCAGTCTTTCTGTCCTCCATCCTGTGACTGTGGTTTGTTTTTCTTTCAGGATTATAGATTTTTGCTCCTACAACCCTTGTTCACTTCTAAGGGGATTAGTAAAGCGAATTAGGATTCAGCCTTTTGTGTTTTTTGCTCCTCTTTCTTCATCTCTTTTTTTTCTCCATCTTTATTCCATTTCTTACCCTCGCTCACTACCCATTGTCATTTTTAACCTATGCCATCCCCCAATCCTGAATTCCTGCATTTCACCAGTCCGTACTAGCAGAGTAATCTGTCATCCCTACCATCTCATTAATCCAGTGATTGGCTGTCCTCTAATTGGATCTGTCTCTCTTTCATATACACTCATGCCTAATACGGACACACACACACACGAGTCATCTTGTTAGTGGGTTAAGTAGATGTTCTGGTATAAAGAGGACAGTCAGATTATAGAATGGGCTGTGATTATGGATGTTAGGGTTGGTGTTTGAGTGACAGGGGCAGGTCAGTCCCACTGTTATATGCGCTGGTGCTGTGCTTCACTACTGTGTTACTGTCCTGCTAACACTGGTTCATCTGTCAGCCACAATGAGGACATCTGAGTGCAATGAATGAGGTGTTGTTGGTGGAGGTTGGTAGATCATTTTAGTCCAGCATATAAATTAAAAGTACAAGTCACTAACGAATCATTCATTTTTAATAATTGCTATAAACCTATTGTAGAAAAAAAGAAGTGATCATAAATGTAATCAGAGGTTAGAATAAAGGTTATTGCATGAGGTGGATAAGATGATTAGATTATGATACAGTTTTAGCGTACACATTCAATTCCTCCTAGTACATCTTTAACAATTTAAGTTTTCCATTCCAGGATAGCAAATATTAATGTAAAAAAGACCTTGATTGATTGATTAAAGATTAATAAACAAAAGATCTTTCAAATCATATCAGTACTGAGTATTGAAAAAAAATAGCATTTCTACTTGAATATAGTATATCTTTGAAATCTACAATGCCACACCTTTTACACAGCTGTTCATGCAATTAAATGGATTATGAACAGATGCTGTTTGAACCCGAACATGGGAAAGAAATTTGAATGAATATGATTTTAATTGCAGAGTACATCACTCAGCGACTGGCTGCGCTGAGACTTGACATGGGCTCCAGGACATTAGGGAGAAGTTCAAGCAGTTTGTGTTGCGTCTTAGTCATTCAATCCAGCTTCAAATGTTCCCATAGTCACACCTTCCAGCAACCGGGCAAAACACATTAATTCATCCTGCCAGAAGCTCTGTTCAGTCAGTCAGTGTTTAGATTTTATAGAGTACACATGGTTTTCTTGCTTGAGTCTTTTTTTTTTTTTTCAACATATACCAAGGTTTTTATTTTCAGTTTAATCTGTTGCTTGAGAGTGGCTGGGACTCCCACACTCATGACACTAAATAATTTATATTCAGCATAGCAAATGCTGATGTGTAAGTGTTAATTATTGAAAATGTGTACTATAGTGGGGTGAGATCGTTCGGAGTCAAATGCCTTTTTCTGTTTTGAACCCCCTTTGGGAAATCCGACAAGCCAATTTGTGGAAGTACCGCGTCTTCGCATCTCATCAAAGATGATACCAGAATTCCTTTAATTTCTATCAGTGGGAAACTTTTTACCAAATCCCTTACATTGTGGCTTCTTCACCCCTCTGGTGTGTGGCTCTGAGTTATGAAGGTGTTTAGATTTAGAAGTGCATATTATGTTGTGTCCCAGTTTAGCTGCAGGCTGCTGTGCTCTAACAAGGAAAGTGAGCAGAGCTGTTATGTTGAAGCCATTTCTGCCTTACACACTTCTGAAAAATGTCAACGAAGTGGGGCAGACAAGGTTGGAGTGAACTCTTGACTTACTCAAAGTCTCCTTTTGAAGATTTACCTTTATGTGCCATCTCTCCCTTGTTCTTTGTTACTGTGTCTCAGTATATTTCCTAATCTTGGCTTCTTCTCTCTCTCTCCTATATCAGATAGTTCTGAATCTACTAGCCCATTGTATGTACAATAGAGGGAAAATTTGTCATTACTGTGAGTCATCATCAGCATCTTTTGTCGTCTCTTGGCTGCTGGAAACAGTCCAAACTGTGTACTTTGACTGCGTAATAGAGGCCTTATTTTTATACAGGCTATGCCCCAGGGTAAGATGATGCAGCCTGAGCTTAGTTAGCCATGGTGTGTGTGGGTGTGTGTGTGAAAGTCTACTTGTCTAGCATTTGACAATGGGAGAAATGGCATTACAGACTAAATGCAAACCCTGTTTGTGCACCCAAGGGTCAGACCTCACCTCCCACCTTAAATGCACTTTGCATTTACATCCATGTCTTCAGCATAATTGTCGCACTGATAGCTGACATTGTAATGGGACAACATTATGACAACATGATCTTTGGGCAAGCTATGCTGTATGAATTTATCATTACTGAGCTTGGCATGCTTCAGCTTTTGGTTTCTTATTTGGTGAACATAAACATACCAACACACAGATGATAAAAATATAGCAGAGTATGCCTCAGAGTATCTTAAATTCTAATCCATGAACTATTATGAGTAAGCTGCCTCAAGCTTGTTTAACTGCTTTTTGTGTGTATGGGTGGCCTTGCCCTCTTTGGAATGGAAAGATAAGTGAAAATGATTGATAATATCCAAGTCGTTTGTCATGCACTGACAATCCTGACAGCGCAATGGATGGCTTTCTCATTTGACCTCTGAGAACGTCAAATGAAAACAATATTGCACTTGCAGCCACTCGCTCTGTTAACTGAGTTCATGATATAATACCGTTAGTTGGTGGCTGACGGATTGAGTGGTGCGTCAGCTGTGACCAGGCGGTGGGTGTGATGTGTCCCTCGCTATATTCGCGTCTCATGTCAATCTCTCCTCCATTCAGCTGAAGAGGAGAGAGGTGGGACATAAACCAAGAAAGAGAGAAGGAGACAGGGGTACCAGTAAATGAATGAAGCAATAAATGACAGAATTAAGAAATAATTACCACAGTAATAATAAACACGGATATTGCCTTGAATTAGAACTGTTGTTGTAACAGGTCAGGAATTATTATTCCTATCCATAGCCCTGTATATAAATAACGATTTCACTTTATTAAGTTTAATTATTTTATTGCTGATATTTGCAGGTATCTGCATAACTTGAGGATTTATCTTTTTTTAAAATTGCACAATAACACTGCATTACATACAATTTACCGAATTATTATGCTTTCCCGCCAGTAGTAATGGTGCACTGCCAGTATTGTGCCAAACTAATGAACAAACTCACATTAGGGAAGGAGAAAAAGACGAAGCTAGCCTGGAGGAAGAAGAGAAAAGATAAGAGAAGTTCAGTGTGCCCTGCAGGCTGTAAGGCAGGATTGGACTATCACTTTAATTTCTCTCTTTCAGTTCATGTGGAGTGGTGGAGTGTGGCTGCAGGTGAAATCCCTGTTTAATTACAAGTGTAGGGGGCAGGAAAAGAGTGGGATAAAGAGAAGAACAGAGATGAGGCAGAAGAATTAGTTAATAATGAAAGTCTCTGCAGATTTAAGAAATGATCACTTTCCCACTGCAGGTTGACTTGAAGGCCTCTGGCATTACGTAAGGAGGAGGGGTGACGAGACAAAAGAAAGAGAGAGGAAAGCAAAACAAAGTTGAGCTTCATCATCTCCTCTGTGTAGTGATGAAGCTCTTGAATTGAAGATTCACAATGAATACACTTGAATACACTTAAAGCGAAGACTCTTACTCCCTCTCTCCCTTTGAGACCAGTCTCCCAGAGATACACTAGACCAGGGGTTTTCAAAGTCTAAGACTGTGGGCCTCCCCTCAGACAAAGCTTGGAAAAAGGCACCCCCCTTTAGTTTACTTGCATAGTTTCGTACAATTCCTGGATGCCTGTAGGATCATTTTGACCCAAGACACTCAACAATTGAGCCAAGATAGCCTAA
>JBBPCS010000330.1:5525244-5537782 GCA_037974645.1 Hollardia meadi
CACACACACACACACACACACACACACACACACACACACACACACACACACACACACACACGAAAACACACACACACTTGTGAATCCATATCGGCTCTTTTTCACATTTCTCACATCATAAGACACACACACACACACACAATGGACATAATCTCTTATAAACTCTCACTTTGCGCACACACACCTGTGGACACAAACACACACTAACTGACTCGGAGTCAGTCTCCATGGCAACAGGCGGATGGTGCACTGAGGTGCAGCATCCTTCCCCTTATGTTTTCCGTGTAGAGTGGTTAACTTTAACACATCCTCTCTTACGCTTTCCTCCTGCTGGTCTCTCTTTCCCCTCCCATTTCTCTCCATTTGTCTCATCACTGTTGTCTGTCTGTATGTCTCTTCCCAACTCTATCTCTTTCCAACAATATTATTTCTTTACAGCCTTTTCTCTTATTTGCTCTCTCAACAACTCTCTGGGATTTTGGCAATCTCTCCATCTCTGTCACCACTGCCTCTCTCCTTTCTTCATTTTATTTTTCTCATCTCAGCAATTCAGTGTGCTTCACAGGCATAACTTTCACAAGAAAAGTAATAAGAAAACGTACAGCGACAGCTGAATCAAGTAATGCTAATAAATAGCCAGCAATAACAAAATTTAGTCTGCAGAATAACAGCTCAGTGCTGAATTTGTAAGCATTCAGCTGCTGAGCTTGATTCAGTTCAGACTACTGGCTATCCACCGCTGTGAGTGACCCACGCTGGGGCCGGAAAACAGCAGCATGCTGGGGGTTGTAGTTCTCTGACAGGAAAACAACTCATTTTAACCAAAGGCAGTGGAGTAAGGCATATGAAATTAAGTGTTAAGTTGTGAATGATATGCCAACATGCCAACATGACACTGTGCTGTAAGGCAAAGTTTGTTTGTGTGGGTATGCGGTTGTGTGCATGTGTGTCTGAGGCAGACACGGAGTACAAAATGTATCCTTGAGTGTAAAATCAAAGAAGCAACAAAAGTTAGAGAAAAAGAAGGAGATGGTTGAACTGGAGAATCCTCCTCTAGCCTCCTCCTACCTTTGTTTGCCTGTGGAGGAAGCAGCTCCTAGGGCATCATTTGATGGACAGATCACACATGCATCTAATGGCAATTAAAAAGAAAATGGCTGGCCCGTTGCCATGGAGATGATATGTTAAATCTGTGGTGGGTGAGCAGAGGCGAGAGCCAGAAGTGAAGGATATCTTCGGGAGAGGGAGGGAGGGAGAAGGAGTATATAGAGATGATGATAGATGGAGAGATAATGAGACAAAGATATCAACGAATGTCACTTTCTAAATGTTCAGTTTGTTGTTCGCATATTCAGAACAGCAGCTGATAGACACTGAGAGATTTTGGTAAACAACCCACATTTTTGTGTGTGTGTGTGTGCGTGTTTTGAAGTGTTTGTCCATCATTTTAAGGGCTTTTGCACAACATAAATTTGCATGCATTTGCTGTTCTGTAGTCATTTGTCCACTCTTTCTCCCTCTGTTCTTCCCTCCCCTTCCTTTCTGCCCATTTCCTTTCCATCTTGAAAGGAGTATTTTTTTAAACACAAGTCATGAAAGTTGAAATCAATCAGGCACAAGTCAGTTCTTAGTTTAGGCTGATTTATTCACACATATGGACAGAATATATTAAAGTGTGAGAATAACAGGAAAAGTTATGCTGACATGAGGTTACATGTATATGTTCAATGTCCCTGCATTAAGTGAGCCCAAGGCCCTTTGCCAGATTCAACATCAGTCCGTACATTTTTGCAATAATAAATCCTAAACTGACACATAAACCTGAAACTGTATAATCCTGACTGCCCCGAAACCTTGGTAGCCTGTTGGCTAATTTCTGTGCTAACTTTTAACACCTCCTGGTCTCTGTTTCTTTCCTCCCTCCGGCACAGTCCATCTGTACAAGTGCGACGCCCAGCGTGGAAGCTGTGGTTTGTGTCTGAAGGCAGATCCACTGTTTGGGTGTGTTTGGTGTAAAGGAGAGAACCGCTGCACCCTCAAGCAACACTGCCCTCACCCAGAGAACCAGTGGCTGGAGCACAACGGCATTAACAGCAAGTGCACCCACCCACGGATCACACAGGTGGGGCACACATGCAGCGCATACTTTACACAGTTAAGCACCCACATGTGCCAAGCAATGCCAATGATGCAAGTGCCTTTTAAATCCAAGTCCCCACATAAATACATACACAGTGCACTGATGGGAACATTACCTCGGAGACAGTGTGGGCAGTTGATCATTTAACATAATGGTATAGCTGTGAGTCACAGCTGTTCAGTCTGACAGCATTTGTGAGGAGCAATATATATATATATATATATATATATATACATACATATATGCAAGTTTGAATGATAATGATAGACTAGAATCCCAGCACTCATGTGAATCTGCTTTTTCTTTCCTGTTAGAATTTTCTCCTCTTTAAGTTTCAATGTGAACAAACACTTGGATAGTAACACCTAGAAAGAGACAAATCCTCCCCATTCTTGTTAGTTATCAACCCAAACTCCCACTTGCCAATGCCAGTGTGCTCCTGCAAACCACAGACCCTGTGTGAGGCAAATAGACTTGACCTGTGCAGGACATATGAAAGGGGCAATAGCAGAAGGGATAAGGGTCTGCGAGATAAAGGACAAGAGGATACTAAGGAAAGATGGATGGAACGATGCCCAGATGAAGGGAAAGGAGGATGGATTGGGTTTACATGAAAGAGAGCTAGTGACGGATGGGTAGATTGAGCCAGAATAGAGTCACATGAGGCTGAAGGGGTGAAAGAAGACCCCTACGCCCTCCCCATTTTCCTCATGATCGATATGTTGGAAGGTACTCCATGCATCCTTTTTCCCGAAGAGGAGTGTTGGGATCAGATGGTGGCTGACAAGAGATGAAGGGATGAGACAAAGCTTGGATAAAAAAGACAGAAGGGGCAATCCCCTTTGGTGTTCCAGGGAGTGATGGGGTTGGACGCAGGAACGGAAGAGGGACGAAGAAATGGAACGATAATCCCTTCTCCTCTCTCCAGTCTCTACATCATCATACATATCCCAGCATACAGACAAGCGGCTGACCTCTGAGATTGACTAAATTTGCACCATAAACCCCATTGTTTCTTGTAACCTTGCATGCACCATTATAAATTTCCATATTGTTACATGATGGATTACAGCATAATTTTCTTATTTGTCCTGGAATTCATCTAAATATAGTAAGGGAGGATCGTCACACAGAAAGAGGATGATCTTTGGGCATCTTCTACTCATTGATAACTCAAATGTGATTGGCAAAATGAAATCAACTCTTAAGGAAGGTGTTGTGATATTTTGTGCTTTGTTGCTGTTATTAAAGAGTCTGAATCAGTAAGATGCCCTCAATCATTCCTCCACTCTAGTGTTTGTCTTCACCCCTAGCAGTGGATTTATTCCTGGAGATGGGCCCTGTATTTCTCCCGGCATCCCTGAGGCTGCAGCAGGGACATATTGCAGCCTTCTCACGTCCCCCATAAAAACTGTCAGTGGGTGAGAAGTGAGGACTTTTCCAAGACGACCGGGGCCCTAATGCATTCTAATATGCTTCATTATAATGACATCTCCCATCAACAATATGAGAGGGAGAGACTCACATAGAAAGATGGAGAGAGAGAGAGAGGAGTGATTAAGTGTTTGCCTCTACCCAACCATCAATTATCTTGTCAAAGTCACAAATCTAATCAACGCCTCATTGCGTCTCTCCCTCTCTCTCTCTCTCTCTCTCTCTCTCTCTCTCTCTCTCTCTGTCTTTGCTTCTTCCTTCTCTTTCACTATTTCTCTTCAAGTCTTTCTCCCTCTCCATCCTCCATATTTGCTAATAAATGGAGAGCCACGACACATTGTGTGCAATCTTTTTAATTGCATGTATTGTAGCACTGTTCCCAGAAGGCCCCTTTTTCCATTAAGATATCAGCAGGGAGCCTTATTAATCAGAGACATTGAACCATACAATAACGATATCTCCCACATGGAAGCCACATGACTTGTGTTGTGCATGACCTGGCTTGAGCTTGCTCATTCGATTGGCTACTTTCTTTCAAGCCCAGCTAGTTCAGTTTGCTTTAGTTCACTGCTTTGGAAAATAATCAAATAAATTAAAGTAGTCTGATGTGGTAGTAACATAAGGATTATCATACTCCAACAAGCAAGAGCCTCAAGCTATCAGATATTGCCATGCACTCACTCACTCACTCAGCACTCTACCTGTGAACGCCACAGGGGGTCACGCTGCCAACTATAAACCAAGCAGAGAAGCAGTGAGAGCCTCAGCGACAGTGAAAATCCTTGGGATCACTATTTTTCAGGAGGATGGTGACACGGCAGCATTAAAGCTGGGCTGCTGTCTGCAGCATGGAGGACTTGTGTTTGGCAGAGACGGATCGGAACAGACTATTCTCTGTCTGTCTCTAACATCCATCCATCTGGGCTGGCCTGATGATGTGTGTGTGCACTGCAGGCACTCACACACTCATACACACATTAGCTGGCCAAAAAGTAATTGTGTGAGTAAAGTGCTGATGGATGTTGGAACCGCCTCATCAACAATGAGAGATGCTACTGATAAATCAAAGGACACTGTGATTACTGCGAGATGTCAGACCAATGCCAAGTTTTAAGTTAATCTGATATAATATCGTTCTAGTTTTCAGTGAATACAGGATTGAGAATGGCAATAGCTTGACCCTGAGCTGTTATTTTGTCCTATACTGTCTCTTTTCTGCTGCCTTCTCTCCCATCCTTCCACCTTTTAGCAAAGTGATTTATATAACATGTGAATAGAAAACATTTTAACTCTTATTACCAAATCATTTAAAAAATAATTAGCATTTACCTCATTTACACCTGAGCTGTCTATGCTGAAATGCTTGTTTGTTTAGGAAAACGAACCAAAATCATCAGTCTACATTTGAATTCCAACAGATCACCCCTCTTCGGGGTCCAAGGGAGGGCGGCACGCTCGTGACTATCCGTGGTGAGAACCTGGGACTGGAGTTCAGAGAGATCGAGGGCAATGTGAAGGTGGCCGAAGTGGATTGCAGCCCCATACGTGAGGGCTACATCCCTGCTGAACAGTAAGTCACATTGTACATTAATGACGGGGTATAAGTAGCAGCACTAAGTAATAAATAGCATGTCCTCACCTTGTCTAAATTTATATTCCAGTCCCATTTGAGGCAGCAGCCAGTTGATAGCAGCTGTTAATAGCACATGTACTCACAGGCGTTAATGAGCTTTTCTATACGATAGCCAAATTGTACGTAATATATATGAATATAGTCATTTCCAGCTGCTCTGGAACCACAGGGAGAAGTCAAACTATACAGAACAGAAGCAAAACTAAATCATGATTTCAGTGTTATGTTCCTGCTCTCCCTTCACTTGCCATAATCCCATTGAAAGCACTTTGACCACAGCTGAACACTGCACGCCCCCCAGGGAACAAGACGCTTAAGTCACACAGCAATACAACACTATGTTACTTGTGTTAACCACGCAGCAGAATCATTCCAAGTCAGCATGACCAACTGATCCTGAGTCAGTCCTCACCTCAGGGTGTTTGTGTGCATGTGTGCCTGTATGTGTGAGACAGCAAGAGACAAGGTGATGCGTAACAGATGGAGAGAGACTATGACATGAACACTAGACAAATGCTAAATTGACCTAATCCCTAGGCCAAAAGAAATTTCAACTACAAGTCACAATGGTATAGTACAAAGAATTTGTATGTGTTCTGCTGTGAGCAGCAAAAAAACCACTCAGGCCTCCGTATCTCATAGTCACACACGCACACACACACACACACACACAGGCACACTCACACACACAAGCACACGTCAGTCCCATAATAATTTTTTTTTGAAATTTCAGGAGGTTGACATTTGAGTTTAATCCAGTGCTGCGGCTCCTTACAGGTGCCATCTATCAAATTATTTCAAACTAGTTTAAAGTTGGCTTATCAACAGACCCAGTGCTCCTTATGCTAAGAAAGTAAGTTGTGTGCCAGCACTTTCTAAGCAAATGCTGACCCAGCAGAGGAGGCTGCTGTATTTGAGGTCATATGTGAAAGGATAGAGACACGACTCTTTTTCTACCACAAGTTGGCAGTGTGCGGTAGGTGAAGTCGCTGCCAAATAATACATTATTTTATTGAGGTTTTAACACAGGCTGAGGTCCATACTATGCATTGCATTTGCTGGAATACTTGGGTGTGTCTATATGTTTTTCCATATGTTTTTTTTAAAATTACATATTCCACAATTATGCCAATGTTTGTTCCCAGGATTGTGTGTGAGATGGGGAAAGCAGAGAAGAGCCAATACACTGGGAATGTGCAGGTCTGTGTCGGGGTTGGAGAGTGCAGGCCAGAATTCATGGCAAAGTCCTCCAAGTATTACTATTTTGTGGTGAGTCTATACTTTTACTATTTGATCATTTTGTTTTGACATTTAAAGTTTTTTAAATTAAAAATTATGATATTCAAAGTGAAAATAAGTGTATTTTGCAATTTTCTGGGAAAGACTTTTATGTAGTGCATAGCACACTATAATCAGTGCTTTCTTTGATGTTTGTGTCACTGAGGCAAATGGTTCCCTTCTGACTTTTTGATAACTAAAAAGACTGGTTTCTTCCCATACACTATTTTGCCTTATATGAGCAGGAAGGCACCCAGGCTGCATATGTCACCCTCAGTATGTTAGCACCTTGCTGATTGTTGGTTTGTGTTGTCACCTCCTGTGTTGATACTGTATGTACATGTTGATTTCCCTGTATATTTGGCTGTGATCCAACATGCATCTCGTGGTCTCCCTCTCAGCATTCCTCTCACACGTGTATCACCAGTGAGACATAACTGGCAGTCACTAATGAGTGCAGAATGAGAAGAAAACACTGATGGTCATAATAAACATTTTTCTGGCATGAGCACATTAAAATAACACACATAACACACTTGCTTTGTTCTTTCAACACTCACTCTGCACACAATTAATCAGTATCAGTCACACACACGTGAGCACACTCACACATAAATTTGCAGTTGTTGCCATTATGTCCTCGTTTTATGCAGTGATATCATTTTTACTGCCATCCATTAATGGCCGCTGACCAAGGTTTATTTCTCAATGAGCTCCCTGTACAGGATTATATGATGCTGGGTCTAGATGTCACACCATGGAGCAGGCTGTAGATGAGATTATAAGAAAGCCAAATGAAGTGGAGCAGGATTTACTTTATGCCCCCCTTCCAGTGGACTACATCTGCTGCTGCTGTGTCACTAATTTGAAAGATTTCCACCGCAATATATTCTATCTAAGTGGGATGAGTGCAGGTGTATATTAACACTCAAAGGTCTTTTTTGCTGAGAATGCCCATTCAGTTAAAGCATTCACTTGTCCCACAGTTTATTAAAACAAACCAGTAAATCATACAGGAGCAAGTCTGTGTCTCAACCTCTAATTTTAGAAATGCTTTTCCCATTACTGAGGTAAAAAAGATGTTTATTTAATTTGTTGTTTTTTATCAAGGAGTTAGACTGGCCTAATAATAAATACAACGCATGGTATTTTGCTCAATAGAACAACACTTGTTATACTAACATGAGTAGTCCACCATGAAAAGTGTAGCTGAAAAATCTCAAAAAGTTAAACATTTTGATTTATTTACTGTCTGTCTGTTGTTATTTGCATAAATTAAAACAAAATTATCAATGCAAACACAACTTTTCACATATAAAAAACAGTGCAGAGATCATCATGTTTTCCACTTCTCTTTTTTATTACCTGCTCACTGAGGATTTCTATAATTTTGCCTTATTCCTTTGAATACTGTGTGACTCTGATTTACCTTTACTGGTTAACTTTTTTACTCTGTGCATTTAAGGCAGTTTAGGTTCTCATGAGCATTTATTATTTATAGACTATTAGAATATGACTATTATGCATCATTTATTTTCCTATTTTAAATTAAGCTTGATCTCACCCTCCAATTGACTTCTGAACTCCCAACCTCTGCCCACTGTCCAGATCCCAAGGATTATCAACCTCAAGCCCAACCGAGGGCCAGTCTCTGGGGGAACCATTGTCAACATCACTGGCAGTCACCTTGATGCTGGGAGCAATGTGTCAGTCATGTTTAAGGACCAGCCATGCACTTATCTGAGGTTAGTGGGGGAACAAACCACAGCTGATCCTACCAGACACACTTAAACAGTTAATTAAAAGCTCAGTAAAGCCAGTGTTTGTCAAACTGCTGACAGTTCTCAAATCGTTTTGTTTTGTTTCTTCCCCCCCAGGAAAAAGGAAACATTACAAATATTTTATGTGTTATTTAGTGATGGTGATTTAATTTTTTTAGTAAATAGTTTTTTTTAATCAATTGCAAATTACATTTTGTTATAGTATGAATACTGGGAAAGCACATGGTATTATTCACCATTTAACACTGATCAATGCACAATTCAAGTTCAGTCAATAAATTATCCATGTCCGGTTAAGCAACCATTCAACTGTCAAAATATTAAATTAATATTGGTTTTCAAATCATTTAGTACTCTGTAGCAACAGTGATAAACAACTAAAGAGATGGCTCCTGACTGTCTACACAATATTGTTGGATAAAATCCATATGAGGAAACTGTAATGTCTATAATTACCTAATATAACTAGTTTTTCATCATCTTATCATCACTTTAGGAGGGGTGGCCAGTGGCTCACCTGCAGAACACATGCCTCCTTGCATGGCTATGGAAATGTATCCGTGTCTGTGAGCATAGACAAGGCTCATCTCCAGAAAGACCTGCGGTTTGAGTATGTGGAAGATCCCAGCATCACCAAGATTGAACCTGAGTGGAGCATCTATAGGTACGGTTAAAGGGCAGTTATTTATTTATTTATTTACTTATTTATTATGAATAGAGATATCTAAATGAAACCAGATGTTTGTCAAAAAGAGACAAAAGGGGCAATTTAATAACAAAAATCAAACTAAAATAATGTTTTAGGCATCTGCGACCGGATAATAACAAATCTACAGCATCATAATTTTTGCACCAGCAGCCTGTGCACATGTCCAGGCATTAATATCACTCCCAGTGAGTAAATTATATCGCCATCTGCCAAAACAATCTGAATTATCCTTTCAACCTTGTTATTAATCTTCTCTCTTCCTCTCTCTTACAGTGGACATACCCCAGTGACAGTGACAGGAACTAACCTGGACATCATTCAGACCCCACTCATCAGAGCCAAATATAACAACCATGAGACACTCAATGTAAGTGATTGCAAACACAAACAATGTGGGTGATTTTAAAGAAGATACCTTGTGGCTCATCTTGGTAAAAATAATTTTTTATTAACACCTTTATTTGTATGTTTATATTTTTGTGACGTGATGTTTGTTGTGTATTATACTGTAGTACATTCACTGACTGAATTAAGTTAATACATATACCGTGAATATACATCAGAATCAAGGAAATATCTTTACCACCACTGGTGTTTCTAAGTCCCTAACTTCCCTTTTCAGCTAGACGTCCCAAAGGAAGTCAGCCGTAGTGAATGTCAGGCTAATTTTCTTTTTCCCAAAGCATGACTAAATGCCTCAGTGCCACTTTTAGGTAAATGGGTCAAGGGAAAAAAAAACAAAAAAAAACTCAGAACACTGAGAGGGCATTGTGATAATCAACAGGTTGCAACTGAATTAATAGAGAATGATGTCATTCCTCTCCACACCTTTGTAACAGCAGAGAAGTTTTGACACTAAACTAAAAACCATAGCGATTGGCCCTTATCAAATTATTTTACCCTTTGTTCACCCTTTTTCCCAGAGGAGGATAGATAAGCCGTACAAGGGTCTCTGTGATCTGATTCAAAGAAGAGGGAGTAACAAAAGGCAGTAATGCTATCTTCATGGTTCATTTGAGCATGATCTTGCACCACGTTCAACATCTGTGTTCACATATGCCTGTATAGGGCATTGTGTCTCAAGCTACTGTATAGGCAGCTTGTACTTTGAACCAACATAAGTTAAATGTGCAGATGGATTACGTCTCACTTTCTCAGTCTCACACAGGTCACTTCTGCACAAAGCATTGTTAAGCAACATTTGTGCACATAGAGGAGGGTTTTTTTTGGGGGGGGGGGGGGTGTTCAATCACCTTTCTCCATCAGTACAGGATACATGTCAGTGATGTCCCGAAGACCTTACAGGATTTGTCAAGTTTGATGTTCAAGGAGCCAATTAGAGTGACAGGCAGTATTATGAGCTGCATGGCAGAGGTTACTGTGGAAATGTGAAATGTCTGTGAAAGAGACAGAAGTGTCTGTAAATGAGACCTGTTCTGGTGGTTGATTTGTCAATGCCCTGACAGACAGCGAGGAATGAAGATGTTAGAGGAATACTGAAGGGCGTGTGGCATGACAATGATGGATCGGACAATCTGTACTTTTTAGATATTTATATATCTGTCTTATAGATGTGAATAAAGAGGACGCATTTCAATGGCATAACATGTCAAATAAAAGACCAGGGCAAAGGTAAAACAAACACAAAACCAGAGTGAGACAGTAAGAAAAAGACATAAGAGACACTATAATTGAGCGGTAAAGGTGTATAGAAAAACATGAGTGACAGAATAAGAATGTGTCAAAGGGAGAAAAAAAAGATCCTAAAAAAAATAACGGTACAGGGAATAAAAAAGTAATGAGAGGGTGGGGGTGTCTTTCTGGAGGGTAATGAAGGAAGGGTAAGACCTAGTTATCTCTCCTGAATCTTCACACATCAAAGCCTGATTGTGGTGAGACTGCACACACTCTCCAGCTACACCTCATTTGGTAGCTTTCTTTGAGGAAGATGCTCCAACAGGTTCTTCTTTGCTCGTTTTGAAATTGAGAAGCTTCCAGTTTGAATTGAGTCCCCAGTGGGCTTGGTGAAACGCAAACCTGTGCCATAAAAGATAGGGAACCGCGCAAGACCTAGAGTATATATTGAGATCCAGCCTTTTAAAATTATTTGAATAATGTGTAATCACTCACAGTATCTTTAGTAGGATGGAAAGCACTGAGACACTTCCCAAAATGCGCATAGAAAACAACTCAATGAAGCATCATTTTTTGTATGTTTCGTTTTGTCCCCGTTTACAAAATTTCTCTGCTTCCCTTAAGCACATTTAATTTGAAGAAGCTATGTTCATTCATAAATATAATTTCTCCCTTCTCTCTCTCTGTCATCTCCCAGTTGTGTCAGGTTCTCAGCCCGACATCAATGCTGTGCCAGGCCCCAGAGCTGCCCATCAGTCTGGCCAGGCAGCAGGAGGTGCCTGAAAGACCTGATGAGTTTGGCTTTAAACTGGACGATGTGCAGGCTCTGATGGCACTCAACAACACCAACTTTATCTACTACCCCAATCCTGAGTTTGAACCACTCAGTGTGTCTGGGGTGCTGGAGCTTAAACCTGGATCACCCATTATACTGAAGGTAGGAGGACAGATATTACCTGCACTTACTTACAATCAGTATTTATTGGTTGTAAGAAGCAAACCCACTGTTAGATACCTGTTAGATTGATATTAAAAGTACAGATAGCTCTGCCTTTAACAATCATATAGATATGCAGACCAAAATGTAGACTAGGGGTTTTCAAAATCTGTGACTGTTGGCATTCCTTCAGCCAAAGCTTGGAATAATGCACTCCCTTTACTTAGTTTTGCTCAGTTCCTGGATGCCTATGGGATCATGATTATGTCATCTGAGCCCCTAGACACGCCATAATTGAGCCAAGATAGCCTAAAATTGGTGTTTGATATAACTTTAGACTATATGAAATGCATAACAAAGGGTCTCTCCTAAGGCATTTATTAGTTTCTAACTCTGGGAAAGTGAGAAATACAGTAACTACTGAACCTCTGAACTATCTCTTTAACCATATCACACAGGCTATTCTATGTGATCTCCTTTTGATAACTAATGCAGTTACTAATGTAATATTTTTTCACTTCTGTTCACTGAGCCTCCACTGAAACTATGTGGGTAGGCTTGCCTCCCACTTTGGAACCTGTGATGTAGACCATTACCCACAGCATATTTTTGTCATTTTACAGTGTGATTGGTCTGGATATAAATGCAGTGTTTTACCCCTAACTCGATCACTCCCACCTTTTAAACAATACAAACTCTAATTATGCATGCAATTCTCTCCTGCAGGGGCGGAACTTTCTTCCACCAACCAATAGCGGCAATGGAAAGCTGAACTACACAGTTCTGATTGGTGAGAAGCCCTGCATGTTAACAGTGTCAGAAACCCAGCTGCTCTGTGAGTCGCCTAACCTGACGGGTCGACACAAGGTCCTGGTGAGTGATACTTCACATGCTCGCAGAGACAAGAGAGAGACAGAGACAGACACACACACACACACACACACACACACACACACACACACACACACACACACACACACACACACACACA
>JBBPCS010000330.1:5537882-5554911 GCA_037974645.1 Hollardia meadi
CACACACACACACACACACACACACACACACACACACACACACACACACACACACACACACACACACACAGGCAGGTCATGGTGGAGAGACCTACAAATCGATTGACAGTTTGACAGACAGATGGACATTCCTTGTGTTGCTTTCTATCCATCTTCTTGTCCACTTTGAGACAGACTACGGCTCTAATTCAGTCAGCTGTGTGGGTCCTGTTACTGCCCACATGCAGACAAAAGACAAACAAATAAGCCTTCCATAAGAAGTATTAGGGCCCTGACTAACTCAATAAAGATTCCATTTGTGGTTTTAACAGGGACCACTTTGAGACAAAACGCTTCCTGATGTTACCACCTGAACCCAGCATCACAGAAGGCGATGGACACATTACTGTAAAACAGTTAGTGGATGCACAAATAAACAGAAGTGTCGACACATTTAAATCGCAAATCAATATGTCTGTCTGTCTGTCTGAGGTTTGATCTTGATTTCAAAGAGACAAATGCTTTATAGACCTGAAACTTATTCTAAAAGTGAATATAATGTCATGCTTTATAATATTTGTGATATATTTTGCCTTAAACACCATAATTCTTTCTGACTTTGATTTTCACAATTTTTTCTTTTCCTAAAGGTTAAATTATTGAGCCTTTTCCAAGTATTAGTGCTAAGTGATATTTAAGTGAAGCTTTTCTCTAATTATATCTCTGCTATACTGAACCACTTACCTCATGTTTTAAGTATTCACACAAGTCACCATATGGCTCTTCCCTATGAAAACCTTTCAGGGAAGGAATTTGTGCATTTATGTACATGCAGAGATTACTTGTGTAATCTGCCTCTTTATCTTTCACTATCATAAGGCACGTGTGGGTGGCATCGAGTTTTCCCCCGGTGTGGTCCACATCACGTCCGACAGCCCGCTCAGCAGCACGGCAATCATTGGCATCGCCGCAGCTGGTGCCCTGCTCATCCTTGTCATCGTGGTGGTGCTCATTGCTTACAAGCGTAAGTCTCGTGAGAGTGACCTGACCCTGAAGAGGCTGCAGATGCAGATGGACAACCTTGAGTCACGTGTGGCTCTGGAGTGCAAAGAGGGTAAGAGGTTGATGTGTAGTAGGTAATATGGATTTTGAGTGTTTCCTCCTCAGTAGATCCAGTGAACTTTGCTTCCTTGGAAATATTCAAATCTTTTTGAATTACTTATTTACTCTGTTTCAACAAGCAGACTCGATTGAAATAAAATGTCAACTCTCACCATCTTTATCTTGTGAAAAGGTTTCTTTATTTACATCTCCTGACTGTGGACTCCATTTGTTATCAGAAGCTTATCGGGTATGACAGAGAATGGCATTTGCAGAATGAACTTGTGGATGAGGGAGTTAAAAATAAACTCTCGGCTAAAAAGTTTTTATAGAATTCAGTATTAACAGCCTTTGGTGCTGCCTGCCACATGAGCTTTCATTTTATATCCAATCAAAGAAATTGACTGTAAACTATCTGAGATCATAGATAGATAAAAATACTATCAAAAGCTAATTGTTATGTTAGAAAAATAACTGGCTTGTGTATCTGGTTCATCCATCAGCTTTTGCAGAGCTGCAGACAGACATCCACGAGTTGACCAGTGATCTGGATGGAGCAGGAATCCCCTTCTTGGACTACAGGACCTACACCATGAGGGTCCTCTTCCCAGGCATTGAGGAACATCCTGTACTCCGAGATCTGGAGGTATGATAGAATGTTTCACTGATATTCAAATTGCATTACATACCGTATGTATAACGGTGTATGCCCTTTAAGTCATCGTCTGTTTTAATGAAGGAACATCTTGTGATTTGCTGAAACAGTCATTGTTAAATTGACTTAATGCCATTTAAATTCTGCAGGTCTCAGGTTGTGGAGATTTTATTTGTGTCATTGGAAAAATGCAGTTGTGTTGATCAGCAGTTATTAGGAATTCTTAAAAGAGAAGGAGTTGATACGAATCAATTTAGTGTTCTACTACCAGTTGAATGCTGCAAATAACACAAGTGTATGTACCTGTGCCTTCGTCTCTATCAAATAGCAATCGCAATGCAATTAGCCTTATTTGAAAAGAGAACAAAATCAGCAAACAAATTAACAATGTGGTGGGTCACAGTAGGTGAAATTGACACCAATGTTGTTTGTGTTGCTGTCTGGTAAACAAAAGCCTTTTGACGGCCGACAACGACACTTTTTCAAACACAAACAAGGCAGCCCTCAAATCAGGAGCAGGGTCTCATTAATAACTCAAACGCTTTGAGACACAGCGCCGTTTTCTCTCTGCACCTCAAAAACAAATTAAAAGTCAATCAGAGGGAGGAAAGCAAAGGAAAAAAATCAAGTCATTTATCCCCAGTGGTGACATTGATAGACAGCCATAATTGAGCAGGTCGTCTTGTTCCATTAAGAGAATGATGGACCCCCATTTCACTGCCCTCAGGGTTGGCCACTCTATCCCTGATGAGAATTTCCCAGTAATAAGCAATATTAATTATGTTTTAATTGGTATAAATGTTGAACTGTATGAAGAGTATAATGTGGAATAGGAGCCTAATGAAAAAAGCAGCAGGCTTGTCTTCAGCGGTTGATGGCTGCTTAATTGTTATTGATGTGTCAGAGGATTAAAGACAAGTTTTTCACTGTGGGCTGTAGATAGTTAGAAATACCACAGGAAATGAGATGGAAAGTCTGTGTAGGTTTACTGAAACAATGGGAAGTTTGCTTAGTAATGAAATATTTTTAAAAAATAGTGAGTGAAAGAGAATTATGTGTAGAAAGATATCAAAATATAGTCTGGCTCAATAGAGCCCGCTTCTTGACATTTTATTTATTTGGGTTTATTTTTAGCAGTCAAAATCACTTCGTTTCCTTCTATTTTCCCAACAATTTCACTTTACACCTGAATCCCATTTTGCTTTCTGCTTTGTGATTTTTTTTTTTTTTTATTATTTTTTTTTGCTATTATATTTCTCATTTCCCTCCTGATCTTTACAGAAACAATTCTGTTCCAGCAGTTGTCATTTTACTGCTACACCTGTCAAACTTAAATATTCTAGTGTTCCCATAGAGGTTTTGTGTAGGTCTGGACAGTTTGCTGATTTTATGCATTGTCTTTCCATAATCCTAAGAGACATTGTGTTATGGTACTGTAGAATATACTTGTTGGGTCTGTAACCCATAAACATTCACAACTTATTTGTGGGATGCAGAAAACATGCACGTGTCCACACTTTACAGATTTCCACGTATGCTTGTTTTCAAACCCTTATATATACTGTACATACAAAAAAAACAAATGCTAACACACATGCACACTCATACACATCTTGTCAGGTGGTACGAAATTAGACTTGCAACTTAACAATAGCTCCCAGCAGATTACAAGGAGTTCCTGCAGGAAAGGTAAAAAGGCTGAACATATGCTGGTTGACAGCTGCATTGGGTACAAAGAGATGCTGTCTTACCACAAGTGCTCTTGACAGATTTTAAAAAAAAGAAGTAATCTCAATAGGCGCTATTTATGGGGTAAAAAATTGAGGAAAAAAAGCATGTGCGGCAAGTGACTTGTATAAATGGTACAGGGACAATCTGAGCTCAGACGAGGGGAATTCACATCACTGCACTCCCTTTCTACTTGCGTTAGCGTGGAACACAGCGCCTTCAAAGTAATAAACATTCCCTCTAGAGGCATAGTGTTTTCCTGCCTTTATTCTCAACCTTCCGACTGAACGTAACAAAGCTGGAAGATCTTAAACTCCTCATCTCCCTAGATTGTCTTTCTTCCTCGCATTCCATTTCTCTATGCTATATAAAGGTGGTTGTATTAACTGATAATTACACTAGTGGAGAAAGTAGAGAAAACAATACATGAATTTATCTATTACTTTTATGTATTACTACACTGATTTTCATGTGTTTAAGCTTTTGTTAATATCTGTATACCTAACCTGAGGCAGAGAGCTAACATAACATTCAAATAGTGATGGCTAATTAGGTCTATATGTCATTGCTTTGAATGTGCCACATTGAATCTGTACCTTTCCCCCCACCCTCCTCCTTGTTATTTTTAATGTGTCTCAGTCAAATGAACATTTCTTTTGTTCCCTCACAGGTGCCAGGCTACCGCCAGGAGCAAGTGGAAAAGGGGCTGAAGCTCTTCGGCCAGCTCATTAACAACAAGGTCTACCTGCTGTGTTTTATTCGCACTCTGGAGGCCCAGCGTGGTTTCTCCATGAGGGACCGTGGCAACGTGGCCTCACTTATCATGACAGTGCTGCAGAGCAAGTTGGAGTATGCCACTGATGTCCTAAAGCACCTGCTGTCTGACCTCATAGACCGCAACCTTGAGAGCAAGAACCACCCCAAGCTACTGCTCCGCAGGTGAGAAGCAGGCCCAAAAAAAGAGTTTACCTATACCACTGTCTAACAAGTGCCCATAGTTACAAATCTGGGAGTGCCCGTTTTTGATGTAGTCACTTTAATCCCACCCCTATTTCCGCCCCATCAAAGTCAAAGGCACTATGCTAAATATTTTAACATTGAACGACTGCCACACACATTTAACTTCTCTAAGCTAAAGAGTTGCATTGTGCTTGGTCAGGGATAAAAATAAAGGTTAGCACAGCTTAAGGTCAAAACTTAAATACCAAGAACAGGAGATGCTTCAAAGTGTTTCCTCTCTGTCACATGTTTGGATTAACTTCTGTGACCTTGAATTGCTGGCTCGCTCTCTGATAGGCACCAGAGTGCATTGCCATGCACATCATTAGCAAAATAATTATGATTAATTAGCAGAGAATCCGATTTCAAATGGCTAAGGAGAAAAAAAAATTCTCATTTATGAAAAAAAAAGAAAAGTGAGAATGTGAAACTTGCACTCTAGCACAATTACAATCCTCCCTTGGATTTGTAGTCAAAGCCTTAATGACATGCACTTAAACACTGCACTATATGATTATGATTCCTGCCTGCAGTGTTTGGTTTATGTGGTGATTATGGCTACTTGGGTAAACAGGCTTCCTTACAGCTGTCATGTTGTGATGTGGTTGTGCATGCATGTCTGTACATATATGCACACACGGAATTGTATACTGTTTTGCCTGGGGGTTGTCAAGTCTTGGCACCCCCAGATGATTTGACAGGCATGTCACAAATTAATTTGTCCGCCTAATTTCAATTATTCTTCTAATTCTCATTCTCCCTTTGGCTAAAAGCTCATATCTGCCAGTAAAGACACACAAATATGACAAGCATATATTTAAGGTGAACAGTACTGAAAGGAATACTGTTCGTCGTGCCATCCACAGAGAGTGGGCATATTCTCCTCATGAAAGCCTGTTTTGACTCTACTTGGTGATGCAGAGAGAGATTAATGTTGTCTGGGAAGTAGGCATGGTTAATTGCTGCCAGAGCTCATGGACAATGGTGCTGCCACTAAACAATGAAGTTGACTTCTGATCCTGGCAGTAGATACACCATAAGGGATGGCGTGTACAGCAGAGACAGGGAGAGGTAGTCATGGTCAGTGGAGACACTTAAAACTGTGTCACCAAGTGAGGAAAGCTGACTACTGGGTCATGGAGGAAAGAAGTGTGATCAGTTCTTTGATCACTTAGTTTACCTGTCACCAGCATGTTGCATGTGCTATACCCAGATATAGTTGATTTATGTCAACACACTGGCTTATATCACACTCTCATTCCACATTCCTTCTCTTCCCCTCCCCCTTCCTTGTCATCAAGGGAGGGGGAGAAGGAAAACCTGGAGAAAACACATCAGCCAGCACTGAAGGGAGAGCACATGTTTACAACAAATGCATGCCCGGTTGATTGCCCATTTGTCAAACACATGATGGTGATGGCCACTGATCAGACTGCCTTCATCTCATTCTTCCTCCTCGGATGCGCTTATTAGTCCTTCAGCATCCCAGCATGCATTTCAGATGTGATGAGGCAGTGTGAGCAAGCTATGCCACCCCATAGTGTGGGCTGACTGGCATGTCCTTGGACAGCGTGGCTGAAAATAGCCCGGATACACAGGCATAAGGCTGAAGTGATGAGGCTTAATATTGTCTAGGAAAGATAGCACCCCTCCCTCTCTTCTTCTCTCTCTTTAATTTGTTCTGTCTGTTCTTTCTTTCTCTCACCATGTTTGCTCTTTTTGAGTGTTATTCTCCCTCACTGCCTGTCTGCTCACTTCCCACCTCTCTTCTCTGTTTGTCTTCAGTTCTGATGCTTGTCTCACACCGTCACTATCTTTATCTATCTCTTCTCCTCCTATACTCGCTCTCCAAATCTATATTCCCAGCCCCCCCCCCCCCCACCGTTTTCTTGATTGCTAAATCAATGCTTAAAGTGCGTGAGCAGGGTGTCACTGGCACAGCATCTAAGCATGGCTACCCACTGCCTCCCCTTCCAAGAAATCTGTGCGCGTGTGTATATCTTTTTCCTCTCTCTCCACACACAAACACACATCCTTCCATCTGTCCCATCTCAACCTGTGCTGAAGCACAACCACCAGGCAAGCTAAGCAACGAGAGCCTTCCAGAACCATCTGTCGCATTCCTTGTTGCATTCTCCTCCTTTAACTCCTCTCTTCCCTCCACTGCTTAATTTCTCACTCCCCCCCGCCAACACTATCCTTTTTCCCACCATGCAGAGTTAAACAGCCTGTCCATAGCCTTAAGTTTATTTAAACAGCAGCTGATGCGTCAGAATAGCAGTTTTTATGTTGGTCAATAGATGAAAGCCCAATATGTTCTTGAGTCGATCATAACCTTGCTTTGGGTCCAACGAGGGCACACAATTATCACACAGTGTTGAAGACCCCCATGTTTAACTCTAAGGATAATCTCTGTTAAAAGAACATTTGAGTGAGTAGACAGAATAAATGTCTGCAGTCGGTGTCAGTAACTGGTCATCACTAGAAGACTGTTTGATATATGTGATAACCAATCTTCCTCAGAGTTCAGAGTGGGAAATGATTTCTGAATTCAAGCTGTGCTGTTTAAACATGTGACTCAAACCAGGGGAAGACTCTCCGATGCAGTTACATGTTTGGTTAACACAGCAGCTCCTGTATCTTTTTCCTGTAATATTTGTTTTTATGTTTGTGAATTAATATAGTGTTTATGATGGGTCTTAAAGACAAAATTTCTCTTTACTCAGTTAACACAGTGTAAATGATCGGTCAATTGAAAATCAGTCCCCAGAAAATCACTGACAAGGATTTTGATTATTTTGATGATTGACCGTCGAGGTGATTTATCAGACAAAGTTGCTAAACACTCTCTGGTTACAGCTTCTTAAATGTGATAAATTGTTGCTCAGACAAAATAACATTTGGATATACTACCTTGTTTTCTGTTTTCTCATTTTACAATTAATCTGCAAAATGTATGCGAGTAATCGATGTAGTGAGGGAGCGTTCTCAGCTGTAAACCAAAGAAATACAAGTAAAGGAGAGAGGCCATTTGATTTAATTAGATGGGTAGAATTTACTTTTGTTATGTCTCTATTGGTTAGATTTCATGTTCACGTCTACCATCAAATAGATTACCAGTTCTCCAGGAGGTAACGGTTTTCCAGGAGGTCTGAATTGCCAGTTTCATACAGATGCACAATTATATGTTACTGGCAGCGAATAAAATGTTAAATGTGTGATGAAGCACGGATTCCCATCAACGCTACCTCGGTAATCAGGGGGAACTAAGCACTGCCAGGTCCCCTCTGTTCTCGATCATTCTCAATGCCCACTGCCCCTCTCACTAGCTGCCAAGTAGGCAAGCCTGACCATGCCAACACGCCACGGCACATTTCATTGCATTAACCCAAACATAGGTTGTGCGGGGTTCTGACCAGCAGCTCAGGAGAGTTTTGGAGAAGATTGTTTGAAAGTTGTAATACCAAATGTTAACGTTAGATCCTAAAGCACAGTGCCATTTTTATCCTTGTTCCCTATAGACTGTGCTGTGATCGAGATTGAGCATAAGCAAACTGGTGTCGTGCCAAGACTTCTTATTACTGCCAGGCTGACACCCGCTGCCAGAAACACACACACACATACACAATAAACACGAGTCAGCACACATGGTAATTTCTGAATACATATGCAGTGGGATTAATTTGTGCTTTTTGCACACTAGCCTTAAAACAGCCGCACACTTGTCCACTTACACAGGCACACAAAAACACAATATCTTTTGGAAGTGAGTAAGAAAAAGGATGTTTAAAGAAAAGAAAAGGGAAGGGAAGACCCAGCCAAGCCATTTCTTCTCGTTCTTTTCTTTATTTTCCCTTTTCACTCCTTCCTTCCCTGTGCACCTCCTCCTTTCTCCACGCTCCTTTCATCCCTTTGATAGATGGGCTGCATTTGTGGAAATGGAGAGGATTTGGAAGTGTGTATGATTACAGGATCCAGAATGGGCACAGCCGGGGGGAGAGAGAGACAGCAAGGACACATGAAAGAAAAGATGAAAAGTGACCTTGTTGACCCTAGGATCTGTGGACGGAAAGAAGGGCGGGAGTGGCGGCAAAATGAAAGTGTGGGCACAGCTAGAGGCAGGAAGTTAATCCCCCCCAGGTGTTGTGCCAATGTTGGCAGGGGGTACCAGGCCAGCCCTCTGGCACAGCGGACAACATGTCCCCCCTCACGCCTCAATGTGGAGCTTCTTAAAGAGGCTGTATGAAAGGTGGGAGGGCTGCAGATGGCAGACGAAATACGGGACAAAACCTACACATACACAAAAATACATACACATGCTCACAATGGACACTAATTCTTAAATATTGACGCCTGTGGTAGTTTATCATTGAAAGCAGAAGGGAGTGGTGTGTGAATGTGTGTGAATTTGAGGTGTTCTGACAGATTACCCACACACCCCTGCTGCTGGTCAAGAAGGTTGCTGTCAAAGGATATCCGATCCTCGCCTCTCCTCTTTCTCCCCTCTCCACCACTGCTGTTGTTATTACGTATGCATATTAGCCATTCACACAGGATCAATCACACTGTTGGCCCAGGTCAACACATACACAGACACACAAACACACACCATTTTGCCACACCAGTGGAGCATGGATGCCAGGCGGAGAAAAAGGGAGAGATGTATTCATTCACTTTCTATTGTGCACAGATCGAGTGTTGGTCCAGTGAATAGGCAAGGGAGCGCTTGATAATGAGGCCAGTGTTATTACAGAGCCGCTTCAGCCCCTAACGACATCAATCCACTGGGATCAAATAAAGGCTTTTAATTGCTTTGCCTCATATTAAAATCCCTGCCACCATAGACGAGCTGCCCTTGGCGTGCCTGAGCATAAAAGCCATCTGAAAGATTGTCTGAAAGGCCATCATATAGCATGTGCAAAGGCTCTGTCAATTCATGTCTTTGCAATTATATTTGTATAACGAAAGCCTATTCATTAGCAGCGGTCATCGTTTTTAGCAGAATATTTGATGATGCGTTGAATATTTATGATGGTAATAAGAGTGTGGGGATCATATGTTCATTATGTGCTTTGTGTCTGTTTGCAGGACTGAGTCCGTTGCAGAGAAAATGCTGACCAACTGGTTTACGTTTCTCCTCTACAAGTTTCTGAAGGTAACTCTTACATTTTTGTTTTCAACTTTACTGAACATTTTAAGCTCCTAAAAGTATTAAATTAAATTTTAAAAAATGACCACAAGTAGTTCTCGCCTCAACCAACTTGATAAAATCACTGTCACCTCACTTCTGACTTCATGCATCTTCACTGATGGTGTTTTTTTTTCTATCAATTCTTTTAATTGATTGGATACAAATATTGGCAAGTAATTGTGATAAGCAACCATTAGTTTTCCATGTATTTTTGAGGCTGCCGATCTTTCTCATAAATGCCTAGAAGATAACTTTTCCAGTGTCCTATTCTAAATTAAAAAGCCAGTCTTCCTGCCATAATTGCATCAAGATTCATCTGAGAATGAATTGTCCTACTCCAAAGGGCACCATGTCACTAAAAGCAACATTTACCACTCCACTCTACCCTATAGTCAAAAAAATGTCCAGTTTTTCTCCTCCATCGCTCCATTCATCTCTTTACTGCAGCTGGAAGGAGAATAAAAACAATGATAAATGGCCAATCTCTTCTGTTTGATAAACAGCACTGTTTTCAGGAGGAAAGAAGGGGGGTGACTTCAAGAGTCTGTCTTTTATGGCATTTTTTAAAAACTTTTTTTATCCATCAAATCTCTCTCAAACTCGTGTATAAAGATGTATATTGATAGGTGGTACAATTTTCTTTAATTTCGGGGAACAATAGAGTTTAGGACATGATGTCTTGCTCAGCAAATCTGAAGGCAAGGTAGCCTGGAAAACATTACAAAAAGCAACTACAACATTTAATATAGACATGATTAAACTTGACATTGAGTAGAGTGCAAAAATGGCTTCAAAGTTTCTTCCTCCAAACATTTTTCTCTGCTCCTCTCTCTCCAAATCTCTTTACAGGAGTGTGCAGGCGAACCTCTCTTCTCCCTCTTCTGTGCCATCAAGCAGCAGATGGAGAAAGGCCCCATTGACTCCATCACAGGCGAGGCACGCTACTCGCTCAGTGAGGACAAGCTCATCAGACAACAGATTGACTACAAGACATTGGTAAGGGGATCACCTGCCCATGGGTCTAAGGGCTAAAAGAGGATGCTTAATATGCTTTCAGGGACAACGGGAAAGAAAAGGGGTGGTTATGGGTTATTGGTCATGAGATGAACAACAGGACATAAAGTTGTCATTGTCACGCTTGACATGCATGGTGCACAGGACTGGCGACCTCACTTCCTGTTCAGACCGGAGCTGTCAAGGAAAGGAGCAGGGCATTTTTGTTTCAGCAGAGGAAACTCAGACTCTTTTGTTTTGTCTGGGAGCACAGATTTTCATACTCTCTCTGTATCTATGGAACAGTGATAGGAAAAAATGCCAAGGAAATGTGCTTCAAATTGGCCTTTCACAACAGAATCACCAATACCTCTCTCAGTACCCTTACTCCTTTTTCCACAGTATATGTGTAGAAACTACACTTAAAGGTGAAAATATATTAAGGAAAGCTTGGAATTTATGGATAATTTTAACATACAGATTTGGGAGACAAAGTACATAGATGATAACATATTTACTCTCTCATTTATGATGTGTATTTGTGTTAATCTTGCAATTATAATATTTCCATCCACCTTGAGGCAGTACTGAAACAGCTGATGAATATCCTTGTATTATAATTAGCTGGGTTACTGCTCATCAATTCAGGTAGCACATTGCTGTCTCTCTTCAGGCTCCGAAGAAAGCTCTTTCCCTGGTGAATCTTTTTTTTTTTTTCTTTTCCCAACAATGCTCTCACAGACCCTTTGGCAAGCACACAATTATTGCAGTTCCACTGAGTACCAATCCACAGTGCAATCAACATTATTAACATAAAACACACAAACCTCTGCCAAGAGTATACATGCATTAGACATATCACAATTTATATACTGCACAACATCAACTTGGGAAGATGTTTTTATCTTTCCAGCGCAGTTGGCAATACTACAAAAATCCTTACCTATAGATACCCAGAAAACATTTTCCCCATTTGAAAGAAATAGTTTTTTAAAACAACATGGGAGTTTAGGTACTATTTCGCCCCTTCCACCTCACAGTGAGTCTTGTGTGTATTTCTCCTACAGGTGGTGAACTGTATCCATCCGGAGAATGAGAAAAGCCCAGAGATCCAGGTGAAGGTGCTGAACTGTGATACCATCAGCCAAGTGAAGGAGAAGATCTTGGACGCCATCTACAAGAACGTCCCACACTCCCATCGCCTAAAAGCCTCCGACATGGACCTGGGTACAAATCTTGTCACATATAACTAATGTGAAAAAAAGCAGGCAAACGGTGAATTTATATAATTCAACAGTTCAGGGTTGTAGATAATGAGCAGTCTTGCTCCCGTACATCCTTGTACAGCTTATTAAAACATTTCTATTCATGCTGTGTTTCTCATCTATGTGCCAGGAGAAAAGCAGGCTGAACACCCATTGATTTTTTTATAAAGGCTTCTCCACCCTTTCTAATCCCTCTTATAAAGTACAAGTCTTCTTAAAAATAGAGAAGAAGCTTTCTTTTCAACCTCGGGAGACTTGACTTTCTGGCTCTCTCAGTCAAATGTCTGCAATTGGTCTCTCCCATCTACAAACTTGCCATCGATCACTCTCTTGACGACTAGCATCTGAGTCAAATGATTGATCAGCTAATCAGTTGAGATGCTGAGAGATCTCTTCCATACAAAATCATTTCATCAGTGTTCTCTTTTTCTTCATTTTCACTGAGTTGTTGAACTGTATTTCTTGGCTATCTCAATTGTATCTAACTTGGGTGTAATATATTTGTAAATTACTTTAAGAGCCCTCTCATAGAAAAGGGTGTGTGTGTGTGTGTGTGTGTGTGTGTGTATGTGTGTGTGTACAATACATGTACACAGACATGCATGCTTGGAACATAACAGCATTATCCATGATTGTTTGTCTGTCGATACCTACGGGCTGTCTCTGCACCACGCGCCATGCTTTTTATGGTTTAATATTGCCAGATGGATTTTCGAAGCCCCCATTGTGTGTTCGTAATAGCATATTTATAACCAACCCCTGATCTAAAATGGGCTGAGTACATACCATAGGGAATCTGTCTGTGTGATAGCTAAGTGAATAGATTGGTTTAGCCTTTTGACAACATTCCTGGATAAAATTGTTTTATGGGCCCCTCTGGGCAGGATGTGTTGTTCTATTATTGTTTCATTACAAAAGGGAATTGGAAATTGTGAGAGTTAGCTGGCCACTCACTCTGTGTCTCTGTGATTGTGAGTATGAGAGGGAGAATGACTGAATGCAAGCTCACAAGAGAACATGTGGAATTCAATATTTATTTCAGTGCCATGTCTACAGTATGTATCTGGCATGCTGCACAGATTAGAAGAAATATCTCTCCTGTTTTTAACTGCAAGTCATGTTGTGGTATTTAGCATAATTATGTTGATGACAATGCTTGAGTGGAAACAGGTCTTCCATTGATTGCTTTGTTATTTGGACACACACACTTTTATTGTTTTTTCCAACCAATGTGTTTACAAGAAGGACATTATAAAAAAGTCAAACATAAGTTTTAAAAAAAAAAACATAAAAAAGGAAAGAAAATAGGTAACAAATAGATATAAATAAAAATAGACGGATTGTATACAGCTTTGTCTCTTAATTCTTTTCAGAGCTGCATATTAAACAAAACACAACATGGACCATTTATGTTGCTACATTTTGACATACTTTTTTAACTTCCTCTATGTATACAGGTAGTATAGGTAGTATCAGTGGTCTTCGTGATCTCTGACACACACACATACACAGACTGATTATAACAGCTGATAAGGGTAATGGGATTGTGGCAGGCCTGTCCTGAGACAGATTGTCCATGAGTGTTGTTATCCCAGATATTGTTTTTAATTCCCCTCTGCTGCAATCCACAATCCCCCGCAGGGTTTCAGAGGAGATAGGGCCTAAGAACAAAGAAGCTAGGCCCTGTATCTGTGTGTGTGTCTTTGTGTCCCGTGTTGCCAGTAGCAAATGTGTGTCATGCATCTCTGTGGAGAACAACAGTCACCTTCAGCCTTTCTCTTCACCGTCAACTTCCAAACACTCTCTAAAGCCCTTATCTCTTTTGCTGTATGTGAGTCTAAAATGCAGTTCTATACACACTGTTCTCTTCCTGCTGAGTAGTGACCACTGGATTTGTGAAGTTTATTCTTTTATTTATTCCGTTTTTCTCATTTCTTCATTTGTTTACTGAGCCTCGACTGGAGACAGGCACTCATTTGCATCTTTATGGGAAGATGTACTGTATAGACAAAAACAACAGGGAAATCTTTATATCCTGCAGATTTTTCAGATGCTAACACAATTCTGGTCGGTCCTCCAAAGACGGGCCTCATCATGCACCACCGTGATTGCCGCTTTATTTTCCTGTTTGTGATCAGAATAGGAGACGACAGTGGCCTATGCAAGTGGGAAGCACAGCAAGGAGGCACAGACACAATAATATATTCATAAAGCTCATGATGTCTGCAAAAAGAATAGAGGAATCCTCTGCTTGTTTCTTTTGAAGATGGCTTTCGTTTTTCACTTATGATAAAGTTGCTGGGGTATCGTGAGATGTCTCTATCAAAGCTTTTGTTTTGTTTTGTGCTGAGGTTGCACAGATCTGGGAAGCCTGGTGTGTACGTAGTGTAGATGTAACTTGGTTGTAAGGCCGTGTAACTACTGTTGTGCTGTTTAAATGAAAGATACTGTCACATGCACTAGAAGGTACTCGTTATGAAAATGAAGTGATCTGCAGTCTTTAAGCTATCACCTTATGTTTGCAGCTTTCTAGTTACTTCATATCCTGTCGGCATGGATATGAGTCTGGACAATATAAGCAATATAAGAGCAGTAAGACAGTAGGCCTAGAAAAACAAAATAAGATGTGGTAGTAGTGACAACTATGTTCTGGCAGCCATCAGAACTTTTCAACCTGTTCTCCTAGTTAGTTTGTTAATTTGTCACCCTTAGGATTTAGAACTGACTGTTTATCTCCTGAGAAATCCAACATGAAGACAACCAAAACAATCAATTGATTCTTGTACCAAAGGCATATCAACACACCAATCATCATGGCAAGATTTTAAGATGTATCTTGACAGATGCACACAGAAAAGGGGTGAAAACAGAATCTCCTTGGCAGAAGTAGTGTTTCATGAATATGGTTGGTAATGTTCTCTTTTCTTTTTTTTTTCTTGGTGATTGCAGAATGGCGTCAGGGTC
Source organism: Hollardia meadi (assembly GCA_037974645.1). Classification (NCBI taxonomy): domain Eukaryota; kingdom Metazoa; phylum Chordata; class Actinopteri; order Tetraodontiformes; family Triacanthodidae; genus Hollardia; species Hollardia meadi. The sequence continues at coordinate 5,552,758 of JBBPCS010000330.1, forward strand.
GAGGACAGCGCATGATCCTGCAGGATGAGGACATCACCACTAAGATCGAAGGGGACTGGAAGAGACTGAACATGCTGGCCCATTATCAGGTACAACTATCACTGTATATTCTTAAATGTAGACAACTGCAAAGTGCATTAAATTTATAAATTGCCCAAAATAAATGGGGGTCCATATTTGTCCATGGTGTGGGACACCCATAGATTTTTGAGCACTTTTCTTGAAATATGTCAAAGTTGTTGAAGAAAAAAAAGATTTCTATCTGGAGAGACTTTGCCCTCTGGAGCTTGTAATAGATAGATTGCATTTTTTATTTGAAAATGTTTTTTTTCATGAATGGTATGGTGGTTTTCATCCCATTTCCACAGCAAAGGTACACAATCACAATGCTGAAAGACGTCTCTGACACAAGTAAACGTCTTCATACCAGACATTAGACTTACTATTGTACTTTCTTGTGTATTTTATTTATTCATTTCGGCCTCTCTCTTCTTTACTACCCACAATCTACAGTATCCCTAATCCACACATCCACTTTTGCCTCTTAGGCTGTGTTACCTGCTGATTCTCACTAAGCTCCAAACCAACACAAGTTATCTTTCAGGTGATGGGGAATGAGGCAGGGGGACGCAGGGAAGTGACCAACAAGAGTGACACTTGAAACTAATCCATTATGTGTGGAGAGGGTTTGAGATAAAATCTGATGTGCTGCCCAAGTGTCGTCTTCTTTCTGAAGTAGATGATAAGCATAGATTTCATGTACATAACAGACACATCAGTAGTCTGCAAAGTTAATAGGTAAGGTCTGATTATACACATTTACTCACAGGCAGTAACTTAAAGACATATGCACAAAATGCAAAGACATCTCACTCATTAAATAGTGTGTGTTTTTTTGTGCCTGATGGGCAGCGACCAACCAGAATGAGAGTGGATATAAAAACAGGCCTACTTTGTCAACACAATGTTCATAACATAAGCAGCTAAGCAAGCAGCCACTGTCCCCTCCAAGTGCTGTTTGCATGGTGTCTAAATTAAATGTCAGTGTCAGCAAGTGTCAACAGGCTTGGAGTGCGAGGCGCGGGTGGAATGGATTAGGGAGCTGATTCAAATCGGGGATAAGATAATGAAGACGGAAGTTAATTCATTATTTCAGGCCAGAAAATAAGTGCGCCTTATCCTTGACAGACCCAAAAAACTCTCCCATCCACTCAAAATGTGTCAGCAGGCTAAACAAAGGGCGATGGATGGAGGAGACCCCACAAACACATTCAGACTTCAGTCAAGGGCATCTGCAATTCCATACATAGCGTTTCCACTATGTTCTCATAACTAAATTTCACTGAGATGTTGTGGCTTTAGCTTAAAAAGGTTTAATGTATAAACCATTTTGTTGAAGATCTTGTCGCTTCACTAATTAAATCCATTGATGCACTTTATTGATTGATGCCAACCCAGATGTGCTACTATATATGGTTGTGGGATGTCATCCAGACATGTTACCTAAATATTATTTGTCCTGTTAGAAGCTAACATGACCGACCAGACACACTCAATAGAATCATGTGCTCCTCTATAAACTAATCTGGTTTGATCTGCCATTAGTCTCACTCTGCCTTCAGTCAAATTGTGACAGTTTGCATCACAAACTCAGTAAAAAGTTTGATTTCTCTTTCAGGAAAAAAATATCACATCAATTTGGCATTTGCGATATCAGATCTTTCTGTCCCCATAATGAGAGACATATCTCTCCTGCTCCCCTCTTTCAGGAAACTGTGCCCTGCTTTCTGCCTTTATCCTCCCCTGAAAATGTTTTTTCCCCAAATGCCACTCCTCCTTTTCATTATGTTCCATTGTGCTTTGCTCGTTTTATATTCATTCAACATGTAAGAGCAGTGATCAGGGAGCATGCTTAAGGGTGTTGGAGAGTTGGGGGGGCTCCCCACAAAGGAATAACAAGATCTGCCCCGTGGGCCTCCTGCTTACAATAAAATAAAGGTATTATGCATAAGTAGCAGGATTGAGTGACTGGGTGCAATAATGATACGATCTTAATAAAACCCCGGCTCACACACACGCATGCACGCACACACACACACACACACACACACACACACACACACACACACACACACACACACACACACACACACA
>JBBPCS010000330.1:5564920-5582432 GCA_037974645.1 Hollardia meadi
ACCCCTTGAATTAAAGCTGAAAGTCTACACTTCAATCACATCTTGATTGCTTCATTTCAAATCCATTGTGGTGGTGTGCAGAGGCAAAATTACAAAAATTGTGTCACTCTCCAAATAGTTGTGGACCTGACTGTGCACTGCTTGAATGGGTGGAACCAACTGCGGAGCTTCAGGCTCAGCACTGTATTCATTAGTCCTGTGTGTGTCTGAAGTGTGAGGAAATTGTGAGGGTCCTCTGCTGATTCAAACATGGCTATATTTTGATACTGTAAGGAGAAAATTGATCTGAGGACAGACACAGCTACTGTAGAGGGCAGCAATTTTACCCTGAATTTATTTACTGTTCAAAGTGCTCACGCACAAGGTACAGTCAGAGATTTGTGTACAGACTGTTCTTAAAGACCAAACATGCATACACTGGGGTTTTCAGGAAATGCTGTTTGTGTAAATAACTGTAAATAGAAACATCCCACTATCCTGTAGTTCATAAAAATCATGCCTGTGTTGCAAGTTAAGCAAGTGAATGAGTAAAGCAAACGTCATCAGCGAACACTGCAAAGTGGAACCGTGATATTCAGTTACAAAAGCCTCCATAATATAATAATGATGACTGAGCAAGGGTGGACCTAGTGCTGCTTTATTCTGCTGTCCAACCGTGACAAAGTAAGGAACATGCCAGGGACAGGATTTAAAAGGCAGAATGCAGTAGCTATGAAAGAAGACTGCAAAGGAAGAGGAAAGCAAGTGAACACTATACAGGTACAGAGGAGATGTCCTCCTTACCGGGTCAGCAGGCTGATGGAAACCTGTCTCAGGAAGGAAATCTCTGCTGCTTGTTCAGTGATTCTCTGTAGAGACAGAACACATTAAGTTTTTACTTTGCTGCAATCAATCTTCAAAGAAAACCACTTGAAACACTAAGAAATAACATTAGTCAAAAATTGTACAAGTATGCATTTGCAGCAGTTTTAGTTTTTTTTTAAATTCTTTTTTGAGGTAGCACAATGGGCAGAGCCACAATATCCCTCAGAGCTTTTTACTTGCTACACTATGCTGATGTTATTAATTTGGGGCTGTGAAGTGAAGCGGGCTGGTGAGATGTTGACACTTGACTCAGATTTGATGTGGGAGTTGATGGTCTCCCGACAATGACAAATCCATCACGTCTGTCATAATATTATTTGTTTACAAGAGTGTTTGCATATGGATCAGTACATTTGCACAGCTAACATTTTATGGCCTTTTTTTAAAGACAGCTCATGGTGCAGCTCTTATTGCAACTGTTCAATAAAGGTCTAAGATTTTCTATAGGCTGTTTACATTCAAAGCATAGTTATTCTTTGGCAAAAGCTTTTGTAAATTTGTCAATTGAAACACTTTGTACTGCATAAATATGCATAAGTGACAAAAAAAATAGCCATAAAAGTCACTTTGGGATACAGTTTGATGCAAAATGGAAGCATATCTGTCCTGTCCGGACAACAGATACATATCTGCTAGCTCTGTATGCAGTATAAAGTGTAAGTCCAAGGCTAAAATTGGAATAATGATGGAAATTACCTCACAGTTTCAGTAACTTTTTGAAAGCATATAATTTTTAGTCTTGTTTATAAAAACTTTTTTCCCTAAAACAACCACACCTGGTCTCTAGACTAACAATTCACTGCTAGAAGCTCCGTACAAGTGCCCTGCAGCAGTGAGCAGGTGTTGATGTGTGTGTGACCTCTATGCAAAGGCTATGAGCAACACCCACCTGCCTTTTCCTTTGCTCAGTTTGCTCTCAAGACTTGCTTCCTGGCAAATTCATCGCCCCCTCACACATGCCCAGAATTTCCCAGCCAAGCACCGGGCCTGTCCTCGAGCGGCTGCAGCTACAGGAATTTAATATGTAAATAACCAGCTTTAATTAACATAGTTGATAGGGGCAACACAGCTGCTGCTGACAGTGACTGATTACCCTTACCTCAATGCAGTGCATTTGTTATGTTGTGGTGTTCAAGGTTTAAGTCTAAGGCCTGTCAGTGTCTACTATGACTCCATTTCAGTCATGTTACTATGCAACACACTTGTTGCCTCTGTGCCACATGAATGAGTTACATGTCTTTAAAGAACTGCTGTAAACCACTACAAGGAGTAATGAGTACAGCACTGGGTGCATTCTGTTTCCCAAACCATTTAACAGTTTTTCTAACAATGCTCTCAGCAGTACACGTAGTCCTAATATGTCTTCATGCTTTGTTTTATTTCTTTAAATAGGTACTACTCAGATATTAGCAAGATGCCAGCGATCAGCGACCAGGACATGAATGCCTACTTGGCAGAACAGTCACGGATGCACATGAACGAGTTCAACAGCATGAGCTCTCTCAGTGAGATTTACTCCTATGTGGGTAAATACACTGAGGAGGTATGTAATACCAAGACTTACACTCACTACACTTTGACAACACATCTGTGTCATCATCATGTAAGATTTACATTTTAGACTCACTGATTTTACAGATTTTTTGATAAGAAGAGTAAAAGGAATCCTCCACCGAAAATTTGTCTTATATAATCTAAATTTATATCAATCTAGCAAATAACATACTAATGAAATTGGCTATTTTGCTTTAATATTGGTAGACATATGCACTACTTATGACTACTTAAAATTGCATTTTTTTTCCCATTTAGACAGACAGGTGGAGGGTATTAAAATAATTGTTTTTTCTCCTGAAAAACATGCAGAGGAGGTTTATGTAGTTTTTCTGTCCTAAGTAGTGTCTCAAATAATCTTTTCAGGCTGTGTACAGGCCCACACTCCACCAATCAGATTTTTGGCCTGTATGCAGCCTGAGAGGCAAAGCCCAGGATAAAAAAAAAAATCCATAGAATACAATTTGCTGTTGGTGAAGCACATTACTGAAAGTTATTTAGATAAGACAGTAAGAGGACAGTTTTAAAAAGTTAGCCGGACATGCTTCTCCTATCCCTGATGGAAATTACACTTAGAAATATCCACCCTTTGTAGGCTTGGATGGTGTGTCTTTGTAGCTATCTCTGCAAAGAAGGGCAGCTGTAGTCAGGATTCAAAGCAATTACAATGGAGTCTTGAGTCCAGACAGAAATGAAAAAGGCATTAAATTGTTGTCTCACCAGTTACTTGATTGGTGCTCTCCTTCCTGTAATGGTTCAGCCCTACAAATATATGAAAGTGTAATGAATTTAGCTGTTGTGGAGAAACTAAAGTAGAGAAGGTGATAGTGCTGTGGGAGTGATTTGAGAAGACTCTGTGGACGTTTTGATGACCTTTTTCTGCTGTTACTTGGGGTTTCCATTGGAATCCACTGTAACAGCTGTATATAAAAGCTGATTAAATCTGCTGTCCTCCACAAGGAGGAAGCTGCAGTCTTTTCATGGACACCTTACAAGCATACATGGAGTTGAGCATTTGATGTTCAAAAGATAGCTGTTCAGTGAAGTATTCCTTTAACAGTTTTTAGAGTTATATTTAAAGTAATATTCAAATAAGAAAACACAAAACACATTGATATTGAAACACATGTTATTAGATTTAAAAGTACTGATTGCAGTTTGTTGGGTTGTTTTGGTAATTGTGTTTGTGTGTCTGCGTTTACCTCACCGTGGCAGATTGTGTGTGCACTGGAGCAGGACGATGCAGCCAGGAAACAGAGGCTGGCCTTCAAGCTGGAGCAGGTGGTGGCCTTCATGAGCCTGGAGAGCTGAGGACCGCACTTCCCAGGGCGCACTGGGAAGAGACCCCATCAGAAACCGAGCCGTGCCTGAGCGAAGACCTGTCCCCATCTTTTTTCATCATGTGACTTCCTCCCTCCGCCTTTCAAAGATGACTTCTTCCTTGACCTTTTTTTCTGCTTCCTCCTACCCAAGAAATATTTTGTTTTACTCATCCACTCTGCTGCATAGACTAGTTTATCTGAATATATCTGAAGGGTGGTTCGGGGCTGAGGTTGGTGTCTCCCACAGTGCAATGCGGGGGATCCTCAGCTTCATCACAGGGAGAGCTTCAAGGGGCGATTGCTTGAAAGCTGGCCATATTGGCATACTTCAGTCCCCCTGCTGGAAGAAAAAAGGGGAAAGAACATTTTTATGTTGCCTTCAAGAATTTAAAAACCACAATGTTGGGTGTCCATTTTGTTGAGAACTTTTTTCAAAAATAGAATAGTTCAAATCAAACCATCTCTAGAGTCCAGTTTATTGTAGTTCTATAATCAGTATACGGAATCAAGAGGACACATCAAAAATGATGACTGCAAGCCAAATGAACACCTCTGAAGAAAATTAATGCAAGGATGGTTTGCCAAGTTTACATTGTATCTACAAGCGAAGCATACATATCTGCGAAATTTGGGGCGAGTCCAGGCAAACCTAGAATGTTCTTGTGTTCTTACAATGTAGCTGGAATTGTATTTAAGAAAAAGACTGATGGGGGTAGGGAAGGGTTTGTGCTTCTCTGAACCTTTCCTTTATTGAAATGTGACTGACACAAAAACTTTTCAAACCAGAGCATCCCTAATCTATACCCTTTTGCAACATTCGCACATTTTCTCTGCCCAGCATACATTTACTTCAAAGAAAATGCTCATGATTTCTGCTTCCATCTGGCTTTTGTGGCTACTGCAAAATTTACCTATTAGACAAAACCTTGGAGGCCTCGACCGGAGTTGGATCCTCCATAAGAAGCACACAAACAACTCTGGAAAAAAAAAGTGTTTTGACTGCTAATCCAAACACCAGGAGCAGTTTTTGTCTGGCTATGGCCACTTCCAATCTTGTGCCGCCACTGCGACGGTCTATCAAAGCACACACATGCACAGATACACACACAATCAGCAGCTGCCCAAGATCCTGACTGCCCAGACATCTACACCAACCCTGGAGGGGGAAAAGCTGACTGAAATGTACTGGGGAAGAAAGTGCTTGATCATTAAAAATAAGAATAATTCAATACAGTGTAACCAGATGATGGCTGACTGCTCCCTCAAGGGGCTCTGTTTGTGAGAGTAGCACTTCCTTCCCAAGATGTTCTTATTTAAAGACTTTTGTGTGGAGAAATCAAACAAGATGGACTTAGTCGGTCTGCCAAAAACCAAAGGAGCTTGAAATTTTCAAAACGGTCAAAGTGCCACTGAGGAACTGACAAAAAAAAGGACTATATAAAAGACAACCATTTCTGGGACAAGAAAATATTGTGACTGGAACTTTATGAAACCTGTGTGATTTTTCTGACCTCAGTGTGTCGGGGTGAGAGGCTCTGTGGGCAAGGTGATCTGATCCTCCTTTCTCTTTCCATCGTCCCGGGTCTCTCCAGCTCTCGGCACATCTTTTACCCTTGTGTCCAGCTCCTGACTTAGCCAGTTTTCTTTACTGTTTTGCACAAGCGTTGGAGATGGTAGCTAGTTGCATACGGCAAAACCCCAACTCTTGAGTGTGTAACTGTGTGAGGCGCTCTTGTCTGTATTAGTGTAGTTGTCCTCAGTGGCGGCAGGGGGCGGCCTTCTCCAAGCCTCAAAAAAAAAAAAAGAAAAAAAAAATCTGATAAAGCAGAGTAGGAACAGAACAAGAAGTGAGCATCAGGGCAGGATAAACAGAAAATGAAAAACATTAAAAGTAGATAAGACTTGTGAGAGAGAGAATGAAAGAGATAATGGAGGCGCCCTCCGGACCTTTTGACCTCTGCCCTTTCTTTTGCCTTGACAACGTGCCCCATGTGGTGATGTGAATGTGTGAAGACCGCCCTAGGTCCACCTTGGGTCCTTTATTGGCTTTTTAAGCGCATGTAAAACCTAAACAATTTAAGAAACTTATTTTTAAAAAAAGTGAAAAATAAGAAAATCAAGCCTTGCAATGATGATGTGGATGTGTTCTTTTATCTTTCTTTTGCTTGGAAGAATCGAGATGGGAAAAGTGGATTGTTCATGTAATAAAAACTAAGTTTTCGTTTAAGGTGGAACCTTTATCCAGTTCAACCCCCACTGCAGAAACTCTTGCCCATGTTTTTTGTGAAGTGTTAGATGCTAAATACAACAGATATTATATACCCTTGCATGTTGACCTATTTGGATGGTATGTAATGGAACTGCCTTGCTCAAAGATACTTATATACTTCTACTAGTAAAGGCTTTAAAGTAATTTACAAGCCAACTCTACATTTTAAGATTATGGATCTCACGTGAACCCTGTTTTTAATTTTGTTTGTCCCTCCGTCCCTCCATTACAGGCCATTAGTGTTTTGTGTCTCTGTGGTTTTAGTTTTGGTACACAGAAAATGCAAGTTGAGTTGGTCTTACTCTATTAGGTTTATTATTTTATCACGATAACTGCTTTTCTTTTCTTTCTTTTTTTATCAGTTTAGCCCAGAACAGGCCCAAACATTCTGAGTGAAGCCCTGTTTTCAACTATAGATGGACACAATCCATGAAAACAAACTGATGCCGTTTGACAAAAAGACTGCATCAGTTTGCCACCATTTCTGTCACAAAATACATGTTATCGTATTCAATTTTCTTGAAAAACACGTGGAAGAAACAATACATACATGTAATTTATCATACAGATAAACAACTTTCTAATAACACTGACACATTAGACTTAAAGGTAGACTTATGTTTAAGACTGAGTTTGGCTAGTGACAGTTTCTTTATTAGCGCTTGTGTCAACTTTATGTGAGATATCCAAGTCATTGTCCATTAATTACTGTCTGCAGATACACAGTATGATGAATGTCTGTTGTTTCAACTTGGAGGGGTACATTCACAAAGTGTTTGCTGGACAAGTTATGTAGTAAACATATCAGCCTATTTGTATCTGTTAGTGGAAAACATGGGGAATGAGGATTGATTTAGCGTATGGATTATTAATTTATGCGCTATGTAAGAAACATAATAGTACACCTTTAGACAATTTCAGAGAACATTTTTCATTTGTGTAGCCAATGTAAACACTGTCTAGATACCAAAAGTTTTCCCTCACAGCCGTGTGTTAATAAATAACACAAGGTGAGAGTCCTGGACTGTCATTGTGAATCTGCCCCCCGGTGTAACTTCCTGTCTTTCATTTCTCCCTGCCCCGTCCCTTTTGTTGCAACAAAGGTTGTCTGCTAGTAGTCACCCTGTGTTGCCAAGAGCACAGATAAAGTTTCCACCTTGAAACGTTTTGTAAGAAGAAAAAAAATTTTCTCCTAGCTCAGTGTTATAGCAGGTGTTACAGAAACACGCTAGAAAAGACTTTTACTAGACCATATTTGAAAGATAAAGAGTATCTTATCGAGAGATAAAAGTGAGACCTGGGGGATATAAGGCGAGCTTCTCTAACTTTGTTATAATTAATTGTATACCTGTGTATGTAAATATAATGCATTCCTATTTTGCAGTCAAGAACAAAATACTATTTGTAATATAGAATAAACTTTATTATGAAACCAAGCATTTCAGGGTTGTTTTTGTTCTTTGTGCCTGTTTGCAAACTGCAGTCTTGTAGTAGACTAATTGACAACAGCTGCATTTTAATTATACGTATAATTGTCGTTGAGAATCAAAAATTTTAATTGAAAAAGGATGCTGGAATCTGAAATAGCATGGTCTGAATCTAAAAGTACTATGGGCCAGATTTAGACTTTGCCCCTTACTCCACAGGGATAATCTAACCTCCTGCAAGATGCACACTTGATAAATATTTAAAAATCCAGTCAACCTCCACGACCTATTTACAGGCCAACTGTTGGTGGAGCCATGCCAACAGTTTGCTGAAGTCACCAAAATCTAAATATATATATATATATATATATATATATAATGCATGAATGAGCAAGTTGTTCTGCCCTAAAAGGTGCAACAAAACCAACGCAGGAGACTTGGAGAGGTGTCAGTCAAGCAGACTCTACTCTGCCACATAGTCCTAGGCTTTATATCAACTGATTTTTCTTTTCATATAGCGACAGGTGGTGGGTCAATCAAACAAACAGAGTGTTTAGGGATTTTGAGGCCATCTCGGGTCTCTGACTATCTAGTGTCAGACAAACCAAAAAAGAATAGATGCACAAAGAAGCATAGCAAAGAGCCATTTTTATCGTCCTATCGAGATTTCTAATTTTTCGCTTTGCTGTCAACATATACAATAACAAATTCTGCACTCTATATAGTAGCAGGAAAAGACCTTTCTCATGAAAAGAAACCCCTCTGCTTTATAGATGCATAATAGACCAAATCACTTCATACTTTGCTAAGTATCCAAATTATTCAAATTATGGCTTTATCCAATTAATTCAAAGTCTCTGATTTTCCACAGTACAACCGGGGAAGATAAAGACACCAACGTCTAGAATAAATCTTTGCACAGAGGAAGTCATGCTTCGAGTGCATACACTTAATAGACTGAATAGTCTAATTCTGAATAGGAGTAGCTGAAAGAGTAAATAATTTGTAAATCAGCATCCAACAGTCATACTTGCAAGTCTACCTCTCTAAGAACAGGAAAAGAAGCCTTTCACACATCTAATTCAGCTCAAACCATTGCCATCATAGTGATCGAGTTGGTCTTAAAAAGTGGCTTCCTTACCCAATGACAATACCATCTCACACTGGGAAGAATAAAAACAAACATCCGTGGGCCCGCAAATTAAAGGCTTAGATTTCGTTGGGGACCATGGAGGCACGTCCCCAGGATTTTGACACATAGAGGAAACAATGCCTCCGGTAAAGTAGGTGGTGGCAGTATGCAACCTCAAAAGCAATGGTTACAATTTGCTATAAAACAGAAAGAGGATTGATAAGAAGAAGCCAGAAGGGAAAACGATGAGGAAGTCCAATATTAGGACATATTTTTCTCCCAAAGTCTCAAAAGCAAGTAAGTTTCGCTTTCTCTTTAAGCGCAACAATCTTAGCCAATGGCTTATAGTGTTGGGCTAAAATAGTTTTGTTCAATATGGGACCTGTAAGAGTAATCCTTTACTTTAAAAGATGTAATTTCTTGTGGTTTTCAACTGTCATGGCTTGTGTGTACATTTGTAGAAACTTTGGAGCCTATGGTTTTTGTTTTCCAGAGGCTTTAACAAGGTCTCATTCAATTTTTAGAATTAATGACCAAAATGTGTTGTAGTGTTGAATTTTTTTTTTCCAGTTTCAACATAGTTCATAGTACACTTAAATCTTTCCAAAACACATATGTGGGATATGATTTCAATTAAACATGGGCAGAAGTAAATATTTAATAAATAAAAAATTTAGCTATTAAAATCCAGGTTTTTGTGATTAAAGTTAATTAATTTATCATTGATGTCAATAGGTGCCACGTGCACATTTAAGACACAAAACAGTATTGAAGAGTAAATCATGTTGTGTTGACTCAGCAGGAATAACATTAAATGAGAAAAGTTGATCTAAAGAAGAATACATATTTGAAAACAATAAAGAATTGCATTGTATTCCATTTGAAATTGTCCTTTGGCACTTAGATTTTGTGTTTTCCTTTACATAAATAAACACATTTCCACAAGAACACGCATGATTAAGTGTTGAAGACCCCAGATCCCACCCTTAACATGGGTGTCCCCCAATGTTGAAACGAAACAAAGTCCTTCCCACAAATCAGCTACAACAGACTAACACTTGGAACACTGGGTTGGTCTTTTAGAAGTGGCTGATAGAAGCAGTAGGAGCCAGATGTTCATGCATCCGAACAGGAATGCAGCTAGTATCTTTGCTAAAATCCTGAACTATTTTTCCAGCCAACTATTCTCCTTCTCTTAATGGCTAAAGCTTAAAGAAACAAAGAGGATTCAGCAGGGCTGTGTGTACATCATGCAGATGTAAATTCAATACGCCTTCCCAACTTTGACAACTTTTCCATTCCATCCTCCAAGTTGGATAACTGGCAAATGGATTTTCTAATTCGTGAGTAAGACTTGCTCACTGGGACTGGACCTTTCATTGTGTTTGGCTCGAACTCAGCCAACTACTCCAAGTCATGCAAATGCTGTTTATCTCCTGATCTGAGTTGCAGTAAAATAAGCTCCATGGTGTAAATCCATGGATCTAATTTATATTGTCAAGAGGCAGGTTACAAAAGCTTCTGTGGTTTAATGAGATGTGTTTCCTGACATGATGTAACCATAGTCATTAAAGTGATGGCAAACCAAATATCCGCACCAAAATAATTAGGAACCAGCAGCATCTGTAAAGATTAACTGAACCTATAAGCTTCTTCCACTTGAAGCCATTCAGGGAATCAAAGAGGGAAATCCATGCCTCTGAGCACATATCAGTCTACAAAGCTTAGCTGTAGTTCTGCCATAAACACACTGGTTTCATTTAAAATCTGCATTACTCAAAATCATACATCAAAAGTCGACAAAACACACACTTTAATGTACTAATTTTCTCATCTTTTTCAAGTAGCCCATCTGTTATTATCTCTATATCACAAAACACAAAGCTTCCATGGTTGACTGTCTGCAACATTAATTTCAATTGGTACACAATAAAGAGTATCACTACCCTAGCACAACAAGACCATCACCTTCCCAGAGGCACACGGGACTTAAAAAGTCAAAGGTAAGCTAAAAAAAAAGGCATGTGAATGGAAAACAGGAGTGACGGATTAGGAAATAGAAAGTCCTGTGCAGCAAAGGAGGGCAGAGGAGGTGTGAAGTGTAGAAAACAGAGTGACAACCTGCTGGAGGGGTATGCCCATAGACGGGAGGCTGAGAGGCTGATGGGGACGAGAGATTGAATTGGCCCAGTGTCACCCTCCATATACCAACCAGTGAACTGGGAGTAATGGGTGAGAAAGAGAAAGAGGGAAGATGTAAGGAGAGAGAGGTAGGAGAGGAGAGGGGGCCACCAAGTGTCACCCTAATTTTCTGATGAGTGAGGTGGGAATAATGGAAGGGAGGCGAGAGGCAACTCTGAGGGGTGATGGGTTGAGAGGGGTCGGATGGAGGTAGTGAAGGTGGCAGGATGATAGAGAGACGGCTATGATTGCTTCGCACCAGGGGTGGTTTTCCACACTCCCGTGATCATCGCAGGCCTTTCACCCCAAACCCCCGCCGGCCATCATGTCCACACACACACATAGATGGAGATGGAGTGCTGCACAGACGAGGAGGAAAAGAGAGGAGTTTGGCGCTTTGCTGGCAATCAGTGTTAGAGGCCATTCAGGGTTCTGGGATTGGATAATCGATAAGGCTGAACTTGCAGCTTTGGGGACTTGAACCCATATTCATCCCCTAGCCACATCCGCTTAACAGACTTATCTTCATGACAAGAGACTATTAGATTTACTGTCTAGAGAGCAATTCAAAAGATTAATATCACTCTATCTGCTTCTTTGGCAAAGTTCTCTTCCAGAAAAGCAGACATGTTTGAGTAACAGGTCCAGGCAGGAAACTAATGCTACAGAAAAACAGGACTGCACATCCAGCTCAGTAATCTTGGAGCATAAAAACACTTCAAGCAAAGTAATGGTTTGGCCTGGATAATGGTGTACGTCTGTCTCGTCTTTGTGATGCATCTCTAACTCGCTTGTTTGCTTTGGAGCGTGAAGACGGCAGAGGAGAAGAAGGGGATTTCATCTGAGACTTTAACATGTCAAAACTGTAGAAGGTGCAAGAAGCTCAAATCTTGATTTATCATCTCTCTGCTTTGGTTTGCTTTCGTTTTTCTCTCCTTTTATTTCCTTCACAAGGTTGCAGCATCTTAAGGTTTTTTCGTCTTTTGCTGCTCACCACACAATGTTTCCAAGCTTTTGTGAGGATGTTTTTGGACAGTAAGACAGTCAGTGGATTCTGTGCAATTACTGTTTCAAAAATAGTTCAAATATTTTTTTTTTTTTAAATACTGCCAAAAATCTTTTTAATAATCTCTTGTCCTTACAAAAAAAATTGTTTTGGAGTGAGTTTTCTCATGTGGCTCCTGTCATGTGAATAACTGTCTGCTGTGTTGACTGTCTGACTGGCAGATTGATGATGAGTGCAGCATGGACACTGGTTGACAGGTCTAATTTCAGCAGTGGACTAGGAGATATTGACAACTGCACTGAAGCAGATGGGAGCAATTACCGATATTAGTCCATTCTCCTCCTTCTGCTCTGTCTTGGTAAACATTTGTGTTCCTGATGAGAGGAGGGGTAGAGCAGGAAAGAAATCGGACCGTTTTAACATTACAGCCAGAAACGCCCTAAATACTACAGATATAGAATGAAGTTACAAGTCTGAATCTGTCAAAAGGTTTCAGAACAAACAGTTTGAACAATTAAGTAACCTTCAAGCTGAAGCAAAGTGTCTAAATCTGCTCGAGTCAAATCAGTGAGTATAAACAAGTGTGTGATAATTCTTCTGCAGGGTAGATGCTTGAATCGGAGTCCGATTAAATGGCTCCCCCCGCTTGCTCCATGAGAAGCTAATGTTATGTAAAACTACTCAAAATGATAAGTCGTATTTGTAGTCAAATTATATCTGATTGTTAAAAAACCCTGAAAACCTCCTCCCATCTACAACGCCATTGACCACCACCACCTGATTAATTAACAGCGGCACAATACAGGGTCTAGACATATCCTGTTATGCAAAACATTTCTATTGGTCTTACACAGCCCTGCCCCTTCCCATAGAAGCACACACGTACACACACACTACATGCTCTGAAGTCTCTCTTTTATGGGCTCCACAAATCTTTTCCCCCCCATTTCAGCTCCTAATCAATAACAACCATGCAATTCCTTCTAAACCGCACATTTGCTCCCCGGGCTCCAGCACCATATGCTAACACGAATTACCAGAGCTGTGTGAGCCTACACAACACAGCAAATTGATTATCTGGTTGAAGAAGTACATTGAATTTAATATTACATTATTGTCCACTTACATGTCCAGCACGTTTTTCCTGTCGATAATGGATTATAGCTGTGCAACAGACAGGTGCGATTCCGAAAATCTCTCTGCTGCATTAACATGGAAACATGAATAAGCTACAGGAAGAGGAAATGGTTTTCAGACTGTAACTGATTTGGCTCTACACTGTGACAGATGCACACTTCACTGCTCTTCCTCAAGTCATAATTCCAAACCATTACAAAACACTCTTTAGCCATGAACTACACAACTACAATCAAAACAATATGTGACAAAACAACACTCTATTTTTGTGAATGAACTTCTGCACTAATGGTATGGTGTATTTTTCCATTTGCACATCAGCACATTTTTAACAAATGAAACAATTTGAATGTCATTAGTATTAACTAAGCAATAAGACGCGCAATGCAGATTTTTATGACAGAATCGGTGTAATTAAGGTACTTGCAAGAGTGCAGGCCTTCTGGTATGTCAGTAATATTACCACTGCCAATCAAAAATACTTTCCCAGTGTTTTTCCTCTGAATTTCAAGTGATTTTTCAGCACTTTATCACATCTGGACACCTAATTTTCATTTATGCTCATTTTCTTCTCCGCTGACATAAAGTAGTTACGGACAATTGACTGCAAATTTACGTAGCCTCCATGCCATGAAACAGAAAAGGAATACGTTGTAGGATAAAATACTAATAAAACAAAAACAAAATATAAAATAACTAATATTCTGCTGTTTAGTAGAGTCACTAACACTGTCCATGATGATATCTGAGAAAAATAATAAATCATCAGTCATTGTCAAAGGATTCAGTGTTTCTGTGAGCAGCTCCTGTGGGGCAGCAGACAAAGGGCAGCCCTCTATCATAGTCAGCCACCTGTGGGTTTCTGTCCCTGGCTCAGTCACACTCCTCATTTCCACCATGTTAGCCTGTCTACAATGGACAGGAGCCCATCAGCTGGCCTCAGTGCTGGCCCGCCGTCTCTGTAGGCTGACTGCTGCATAACACACAAAGAAGAATCCTGACAGGCACAATAACACAGAGATTAACACAAATACCCTCCACCCCCAAACAAAAAAACACACCATACGTGAACAAAACGACGCAGGTTTCCAAAGCTTCTCCAGCACCAACATTATGAATATGAATAACCCTCTGGCCCAGACTTTACCAGGCTGTGCCATCCTGTTCTGCATTCAAGCCCTCAAGATGTCAACACAGAGGCAGAAGGGCAAACTGAGAAACAAATCTGACAACAAATTAGCCGGCGATCTGGGGCTAAAGACAAAAACCCTGTCCTAGCATTGTCCCAATGCACCAGTTGCATATGCAATAAATATCCGTGTGACAAATTCAAAAGTTTGCATTTCAAGGGGCTGACTTCTCAGGAGACTCGCGACGACAGCTTGCTGAGATTGTGGAGGGGTAGAAACGATGGCATGAAGATCGTCCTCTAATCCAACTCAGTGGCAGCCATTTGAATAATTGATGTGGGGACATAAATTGGTCCATTCCAGATGTCCCCTGCTCCCTTAATCAATACTGATTCCCTTAATCAATGGTTGGTTGGCCAGCCCAAGGCTTTGGCTGTTCTACCCCCACACAACCATGCCGCAGCCAAAGTGTCCCACAGTGCGAGTCACAGGTGGTTGGCTGCAAAGTGGCTGTTTGCGGTGATATGCTCCGGGTAATTGAGACTCTTATCCAGCGGGGTTGGGGTGCTGAGAGCAGCAGTGGGGACCGCAGATTGGTCTGGTGTCTAGTAGAGGCACATGGCCTCCACTGGGAGATGGCTGCAGAGAGATTCCAAGACTGCCTTGAAAAGCAAAGTTTCATCATGCACAGACTGAACAAAAGACAGAAGAACGAGGATGAATGGCAGGTGGGAAGCTCGCTAAAATGATCGTCAGCTGTCTTGGAGACGGGGGGGAATGAGCATCGAGAGACTCTCATACTTGTTCACGCTGCATAAATAACCTGAACCTGCTCATTTCCATGCTAATAATCTTCAACCGTGAGGACTGAAAAATGTGGAATACACACACAAAGGCAGAGGGAGCCGTGTGCCAGGATGCCAGGACAGAGTGGAGCACAGCAGTGTGTGACAGCTGGGTGGCACAGCTGGGGGAGACAGATAACCCTCAGTCTGTAGGAGCTGACAAAACAGCCACATTCCTCCTCAGAAGACTGAAAATAACGTCACCTGGCTCTGCTCTCCTTCTCTTACTCCCGCTGTACCCGTCGCTCTTGTTGTCCCTCTAAATGCGTCTCCCTTTTCAAGCAGCCTCTCATTTTCTACCTTCACAATCCTTGTGCCTGTTACATCCTTCACCCCTTCAATGTCCTCCTCATATCGGTCTCTTTTCCAAATGTAGCCTGCAGCTGACACAACACTGTCAGAGTACACCTGACCAGAGTAGTCCTGAGGCTCACAGCAAGACATTGCAGTGATCCATCAATGTTCCCTCTTTTTTGGCCAAAAACACATCACAGTTATCAACAGGTGGAAAGTACAGGAAGCAAAAAGAACAAATTTCGCCACGCTTTAGCCAACTGAGCATACATGCTGCTGATTAGGAAGAGGACGTGTATCACATTACTAAAAATCAAAGCTGTATTAATTGATTTTTAGCTCCAACATCATTTTCTAAACAAATTCATACATACACACCCATCAGAGCAATATTTGCATGAATTTGAGGGCATGTTTCTGATCTCCAGATAAACATAAATCCAATTTTGGTCTCCACCAGTCTCCTTCTGTCTGACATGCCGTGCAGTATATCATACAGTGGATTTATTAGAGTTTGTTTACACAAAAAGGCTGATGAGAGGGGCTGAATCACAACCATACAGTTAAGATAGGCTACAAAACACCACAAAGCTATACATTGTGTCAGTTTTCTGACGTTGTATTTGTGACTCTTTTATATTACACAGTCACTTGATGTAAATACTTATAATTGAATAATTACTGCAGGGTTTAAGATTGAACATCTCCCTAATCATGCCATCATTTTGGCGTGCACAGATAATAAACCATCATACTACCTGTTGAAGTCAGTCAGAAACAGTTTGCTAGTACTATAATGGGCTGCTGAAGTTCTGCTTGACCACATAATATTACATTCATTCCTTAAGTGGGTAAGCACACCTGACTGTATGTGTGGTGGTCATATACACGTGTGTAAATTGTATGTTTCCATGCTTGTCTTTGTTGCATGCAGTGTTCACTAATCGCCTCTTAAACACGGCCCTTGGCTCTAAAGCTCTGCTCAGAGCTGCCTGGCTCTCTGACAGCATCCTTGGAGGGAGGTGTTGCCATAATCGATTTACACAGCAATCACAGATCGGCATGCACAGCGACCTTCAACAAGTCCTTGAGCGCAATCTCTCTCTGCTGATCAAAAGCTACCAGACAAAAGTGATTAATGAATTGGTTGTTTATGGGTGCATTTAAAGTCACAATAACAGCAATTTGTCAATAGCATTGCTGCAGCAGTGATACACTTGTGTCTAACAGGATGGAAAGAGGCTACATTATGTCTGGCTCTCTTTATTAGCAAATGTCACCTAAATGGCACGTGAATCACTCTGGTTGTTTTTTTTCTGAAGTTATTAAACATTTAAGGTTAAAACCAAATCCCTTTTATAAAAAGGCAGCTGCGGCAATAAAAATCTAAGCTGTCTGAACCACCAGCTGCAACAAATGTATAGTAGAGCCCCCTTTATTTGTGAGTGCAGTAGAAAATCATTCAACTTCACACTGTTATTTCCTTCTAGTTCTGTGCTTCATAAATCCCTATAACGTCTGGCTTTTATTTTACTGGTTACCCGCCGGGGGGGGGGGGGGGACGGACTGGGTGAAAGCTTGCTGTATTCTGTCAAGGAAGAGATACTGCAGAATGGGACAGTTGTTGTGTGACACTCCGTTTACCTCACTGCCAAAATGGTGATGCTGATGGAAAACAAGCGCTCTCTTCAAAGGCCATTAAAAATGAATGGGGAGAATGAACAGATCACACCTGGGCTTTCCACAGCACTCAGGCCATTTTATGCCTCAGGTTGAGAGATCACCACTCCCACTGTAAAACATCTCACCATAACAAGATAATATCCAATCCCCCGCTGCTCCAAGACAGAAACACACACACACACAGCTAATGAGCCAAGCAATTATCTTCCAAACGTTCAACTAAACTTTGTCACAGCGGAGATGAACAGACCTGCTGTCTGTGCACGAGGAAATATAAATGATTGCAACCCAGTTTTAATCAGTCTAAAGAGGGAAGAGCAAGCGGGAGGATAAGGTTTTGGGACTCAATCTGCTAATCGATCATCTTGACACAGGTGTTGACAACCTGTCATCGGGAGGTGACAGCGTTATGTCTAACAGCTCTTCACAAAAGTGTATGTGACAGATATGCTGTGGGGTTTGACTCTTAATGGGTCCTCTGGTGACACCGCAGCCGACCAGGGTGTCATTTAGGGGTCCAGAGGTCGCAGTCTGGTCTTCCAAACACACACAGTCCTGTCGGTAACCAGGGATATCATTGTCAGTGGGCAGGGAGAAGGTGTGTGTGTGTGTGTGTGTGTGTGTGTGTGTGTGTGTGTGTGTGTGTGTGTGTGTGTGTGTGTGTGTGT
>JBBPCS010000330.1:5607219-5620885 GCA_037974645.1 Hollardia meadi
CACACACACACACACACACACACCCACACACACACACACACACACACACACACACACACACACACACACACACACCCTACTACTCTACCTCCCCTAGTTTACTGCAATGCGCCAGCAGTGGTTAGCGCATAAGCACTAGGAGACAAAAGAAAGACAGAAAAAAAGAGGAATATAGTCAGAGCTACAGAGAGAAAGAGAGCACAAATAATAGAGCACAACAGACACTTGCAGGTAGCCTACTGTTCAGGACTTTCTCCTTCCTCTTCATTGATTCTTTCGATACATTTTTTAATACACCCTCATCAATAGCACTGGTGGTCTGACAAATGCATTTTTCAAACATTTAAGAGTCAATAGTCATTTAGTCTGCATCTTTGTCCCTTGAGTAAAGGGTCTCGATCAATTGAGGTGATGAAAATTCAAATCAGAAACAGGAATGAAGCCAAGCACTGCTCTGTATCCAGTGGAGCTCAGTGCAAGGGGCCGTGTGGAAAAACCAATATGTACTGCTATCTCTTTCAATGGGAGATCAGTTCGAGCTGTGTGTTGGGTGGAGGAGCTACAGCTAGCTGGCTTACAATATGCATTCATACAGCGTCGGCGAGTCAATCGACTAATGCAGACACATATTCTGTTGTATTAAGACGCTGCTAGAACCACATAAGTTGTCCACATGTGGTGGAGAGAGATGGGGAGGTAACAGGGGAGCAGCATTTTTTCTGATCAGGCACTGGAAAGGTTAAAATCTATCAAATGCACTGAAACGCATACATTTTAGCATAGCATGCAGTGTGTATACATGTGTCGACAAAACATGTTCACAACATCCAAACACCAGCATCCACAGCACTCTGTCGATGACTGTATGAATTATTTTCAATTAATCATTGACCAAGTGTTCAGATTACAAACAGCTCTGCATTAAAAAACACAAACTTGGTTGAGATGTTTTGGTTCCTTTGAGACCACAAAATCAAATTCAGGAAGACTGGTTTGAGTAATGGAGCCCTGAGTTTGAAGGCTAAACAGACATCCAAACACTGTGAAGAAGTTTGTATTATCAGGATTGAACAACTCCTGAAAGTCATGACAGCGGCAATCATTTCATCTGTCATCCTGACAATTCCAAGGCAAACAGTAGAAATACAGCATCCACCATTACTCTTGGAGTAATCTTTTAGAAATAGCAATGGTTCCATTTAAATGAATGTGGGAGCTCCATTTTCCCATGTATTGCTGTTGTGTATATGAAGCCTTACTATCTTAGATGTCGGAAAAATACACATCAAAGTTTCCAAGAGCCCAAAGTAGACATCTAAAGTGACTTGTTTTGCCAAATGAACAATCCAAAAGTAACAAGCAACATTTGTATTATATAGAACAACTTGTTGGACCAACACATTGGTTCATCATTAAACACATTACAGTGAATAATTAAATACAGTAGGTATGAAGCAAAAAAAAATGTTAGAAGGTTTTAAAAATGTAAATAGAAAGACAACCATATATTCCATTATATAGAGTACTGTACAGCCAATGGGGCACATACACAAAGATGGGCTGGGTATATGGTCTTGTGGCTTCAGAGGCATGTAGTGCCCAATAATGGGCACATGTGACACCATATTTGGCCCATAACCAGGATACATCTTCAGATTTTTTTCCTATTCCATGCTTGGAAGCAGGTGAAGTTCTCATGCAAAACAAAAATATCAAAATGATTTTAAACAGAGAAAAGCAGCAAGCCATCAAACATGAAAAGCTGGAGCCAGTGACCAGATTTTTGCTTGATATATAACATCTAATCGAATATTGAAATCCTAATGATTTATTTTTTTCATTTCAGCACTATTCCAGAGAAATGTTAAGTCCCTCATATTTGACTTCAAGTCCACATCCATCAGATTTCTACAAAAACATTTGGCCCCATCCACCACTTATCCATAACAGTCTTAATTGGATCTATGACACAGAAGAAAACACCTCCAGTGTGTCTGTGGGTGAAACTTGTTCAGTTTCCCCTCATTGCAGATCCCATTCTGCCACGCTGCTACCATTTTAACTCTAAAACTGCAGGACAATTAGAACCTATGGAGACCTAATTACAGGCAGGGCCAACTCTCCAGCTTCTTCTAATGGAGCAGCAGAGCTTGTCCCCAGGGCAAAATCTTCTTGCCAGTTAATTATGCCATTATTCTATTATTCCAGACTGACAGAGAGGGCCGAAACTCAGCTTGACCTCCAGGACCCAGAGAGCAAAGTGAAGAGATCCCCTGCAGAACCACACAGGGCTAGATAATTCCATGACTCCTGACTGCCCCCCTCTCCCTTTCCCTACCTCTTACCAATAAACAGTGAAGAAGATGAATAATGAGATGTTGGCTCTGGTCCAAATTAAGCTGGTACACTGTCCACACTTGTAATTTCCCCTTCGTGCTCATGCCTAATAAATTTGGTTACTTGCAGATGACAGCAGTGGGTTTTGCAGACACTGATTGTGAATATGAATTAAGGAGTTGAGGAGGTTGTGGAGAGGACAAAGGGGGGATTTTTAATGTCTTCCAAGTCGTAGGCAAGAGAAGTGCTGGCCCTACAATATAAAGGATTGGCCCTAAAGTCACAAAGTGTTGTATGATTATACACTCTGTGTACTGTTGTGTGATAATACACAGATGTAAACATTCAGACGGATTCACTGCCTTCTTAACGTATGTATACAAAGCTGCTCACTGACAATATTATAATATAATGTCAGGTTTTTTACAACATACCCACGACCCTAGATCCATCTATCAAAAAAGATGCTATACTAAAGACAGCACAGGCCATTCATGGTAAATGGCACATTTCTTTCTTCCTGCTCCCTGAGAGAGTGATGTCACTCAAACACTATAATGGACCTCTAATGAACTCCAAATCCCATGCCAGTACATTTACACTGCATTATCGCTCCCTGACCCTTGACCTCCCTGTGGAGTAGAGCGGAGAACGCCCCTGTCTGCAGAGCTCATTCAGTCATTGTATATGCATTCACACAGACCGCATATCAGGCTGCTAAAAGTGGGGGTATTAATGGAGTGCATGTGTGTGAATGACAAATACATACTCCCAACCCTGCCTCCAACCACTGGACTTGCAACTGGAGTTTACTTACTGGCTTCTAATACTGTTATGAGGACCTCATAGTGAGGAAGAAAGTGGTAATAGTGATAATGTGCCCCAGGACTTAGAGCAGCAGGGAAAAGAGGAACAGAAATTTCCAAGAAGAGAGCAAAAATCTCAGGGAGTGGGCACTTCTCTCTCACTCACATAAAGACTAAGCAAAACTAGAATTACCGCCTTGCAGTTGCATGCCTCCGTGCACCAGTCAAGTTGCAAGTTTCTCTGTGTCTGTCTGTCCACACTCATATGTAGAGAAGACTTTGAAGGAATTTCATAAAAGGTAATAATTATAGCTCTTAGGATATACAGTACGTGTATACAGATGATACAGATACAGATGAGTACAGAGGACTGGTAGAGAGCTTCGTCACATGGTGCAAAAACATTACCTGAAGCTCAAGATCAGCAAAACATATGAGCTTGTGGTGGATTACTACTGTATGTCTATTGGTGTGCAAGTTCATTGAAAGAAACAAAAAATGTTTAATTTAGTGTCACCAATTCTGTAATTAAAGTATGAATTATTGCATTATGGTCAAAAACATGTTTTGTGAGGTCATAGTGACCATTGAACCCCAAAAATCTAATAAGTTCATCCTTAAGTCCAAGTGGTGGGAATTTGTGCCAAATTTGAAGAAATTCACTCAAACAGACAGACGGACAACCCGAAAACATCAAGACAAAACCTCCAGAGAGGAATTCAAACCCTCACTCTTAAACTCTGGTGCTCAAAGACAGCAAACTGCTTTGACAAATTTCCTCATCAAACTCAGACAAACACTCTATCAAAGGCAAAGCCGTCTCCACAGTACTCTCTTTAAACATGATGATGTGCCCGATGTTGTGTCGTGGCCAGAGAGAAATGAGAGAGGAGGGGTGAGGAATGGGAGGCAGAGTTCAACTAATTGCCTGATGATGGAATTTTAGTGTCTCCTTCATTATAAAGCAGCTTCTAAGCGTTATTGATCTAAGGAGGGATGTCTCAGAGTCATGTGGTATTAGAAAGCCCAACTGCTCTGAGGTTATGCATTATTCAACAGGCATTCTGACATGACGCCTCGCAAGGGCCTGCCAATTCCTCTCAGGTGGCCTGGGAGTATAGCCACTCTCCAACTCTCTACCTTTACCTCATCACACACACATACACAGTCTTATGAATCTCTCATGTTAAAGCATTACCATATAAGCTACATGCACATGTGTACACACACACGCAGTCACAGTAAAAAACACCAGGTCTCGAGTCTTCCCCTCTGACTGGAGGTTGCAGATTGTTGTTTTGCTCTCTGATCGACCTCACACCCCACTGAGGGGTTAATCTATAATGAACTGACTGATGCTGCTGTCTCCTTCTATTCCCAACAAGTGATTTATGGACATTCCCAGCCTTTCCCAGCAAACTGACTGCAGACAGCATATGAGACGTGCAGGAGGCGATGAGGCAGATGCGATAAAATAAAGAGAAAAGCAGAGTGGCATACAAAAAGGGAAAGACAGAAAAAAAGTTGGTAAGTTTTATGTATAATGCGTGTACAATTACATACATAATGTTTATGTATAATATATGTATATTAGGGCTGGGTGATTGATCAAATAGTTTTCAATTATGGTTTTGGCTTCCAATGATTATGAAAACAACATCATCAAGGTAAAACAATTACTGTGCCACATTCCATTTTGCAATGATGCTCTCATTTTGTCCTGTGTTACAAATCCAGCGCAAATATTTCCTTTACAGCGGTGCGTTTTCACCGCTCCCTAAAAATCCGAAATCCCTCTCAGCCAGGCTGTGGCATGTTAGTTCAGCACAAGAAAAAAATGGCAGAAAAAAGTGCCTTTAGTCAACAAGAAAGGTAAAACCCATTCAACTGTTAGACAGGAAGCCATCACGTAGTGTAAAAGTGCACACAACAAGTCCAAATACACAAACCCTCATACACAGTGAAATTATTTTGGAAGAGCACTGTGGCAGTGCCAAAACTGCATACAAATAAGTTAGAAGAGAACCTAAGCATATGACAGCTTGCAGCAGGAACAATATATATATATATATTTATTTATTTATTTTCACAATTGGACACATGTTGTTTAATCTGCAATAGATAACAACTACAATCTGCATACTGGAAATTGCTCAAATTGCTATTAACTGTAATTGTAACACATTCAGACTGCTGGACTTCAGACAGAATCATCACAAGTGTTAATAAATTCAGACTTCAGGCCTCGTAAAGCTCTACTGTGGTCTAGTGTATGCTTGCGTTCTGTCTGGTACCTATATGAAGACTGGAATGTGTTCACTCTACTCCGTTCCTCCTTTTGAATGAGTGTCAATGTGAGTAAAAATGCAGTTACAGTATCTTTCTTTCATGTTATAAAAGACAAAAATGTAAACAGGACTCAGTCAAGAGGAAATTCATAAAGGATTGATGGGCAAAACATTTGTCAATCTAAATTAACAAGATAATTCCTGACAATTCGGTCTTTCCCCTGTGTATGCACAACAAAAGCACATCTCATCCATATGTCCATTTATCATTGTTTAGCCCTGGCTTCTGGTAAAAGGGGCATAGTCGCATATAATGTATCTTTGTTTTCACTGATTGCAATTATCTAGGAGATCAATGGGCGTTATCAATACCTTACAGCAATTAACATTTAATATCCTTCCACAGCCACTTACTCCATTAATGGCTGATTGATTATGCGAGGCCTGGGAGCCCCGCGGCTGGGAATGGCATGGATCTATTCTGTCTGTCAAAGTAAAGGCAGACTGCTCTGCTGCAGAACCTCTGACTCCAGCTAATATTGTATCGATACGAGGTTACTTCAACCAGAGAGGGAAAGATCAAGAGATCCTGGAAGTTCTTGTGTTTGCAGTCTGCCTGTTTCCCTCATGCCACCAACATTATTTATTCCTCCTGCTTCCTTTCTCTTCCCACTTGACTTTTAGCACAGTACGTTTTGCTTGCATTTCACCCTCATATCTGCCGCCACTCCAAAACACCCTCCCTTCCACCCCTGCAGTTCTTCATAATCTAATCAGCAGTGATGTATTTTCAGAGCAAGAAGGCACTGCTTTCCATTTCAATCAAATTCAGGCCTTTCAGAAGAACCCATAATGCAATCGTTCCGTACAAAATTCAGGCCCAATTTAAGCCCTATAGACTGTAGATGACTGATAAACACTCCACTCCACTACACGTCACTCTCCTTCTTGTGGCTCTACTTTTCTGCAGTGCAACGTCTTAAATAAGAGCTAGCTCTGTGCTCTCTCTTCGGGAATATAACAGGCCACCTTTAAATTGGCAGAATAGGTGGACAAGTTAAGGAAGAAAGTGAAGAAATGCAGAAGTTAGGAACCCTGACAGGTGTGACTTTGCTAAAGAAATGTAATTGGAAGACAAGTCCCAGAAACGGGCTCTCCATTAACAAGTGAAGGGGACAGTGGAGCGGAGAGGGATGGGGAGGGGGTAGGGAAGGAGATTGGGAAGGTTTCGCTTAATAAACACTTTGTTTTCTGCTGACGATCAGAGGGGCAGAGCAAGGGATACGTCGACAAATCGATAGACTGATTTGTTCCGGCCTCTCCATGTTTATCAGGCCCATGCTTCTTTCTCCCTTGGGGTGTGGATAGACTGGCTCAAAAAAGAAAAGAATAAGGGATGAAAGGGGGAGGAGAGGTGAAGGAAACAAGTGAAATCAAGGGAATAAAGAGCAGAAAAACAGCAGGAGAGTTGAAGAGTCAGGAATGCAGACAGACAGATGATGATAGGAGGGAGTAATGGATGGAGAAAATAGTGATGGTGTGGGAGGTAAAGAGACTGCAAATGGTGAGAAGAGGAGTGGGAGAGGATTTGGATAGGCTGAGGGTCAAGTACGAAGGTAAATGACAGCAGAGATAGTAGGAGGGGTTGACTGTGTAGGCGACGTCCAGAACAGGAAATCCCTTCAATCTCCACTAGATCGCTGGCTCAAGAACCAGCCTGATGTTTCTCTATCCCCCTCTGTTCTGCAGATAGCTAGACAAGACACACACATCACACACACACTTTCCTGATCACTCCTCCTGACAACCAACACAGGCTTTTCTAGGTAAAAAAAAAAGGAGGAAAAAAACAGTATTTCTCCAGTCCCTGTTTATCTCAATCTCAGTGTGACTTCATTCAATAAGAGATGATGCAAGGAGGAGGGGAACGGTTAGATAATAGCATAGCAATTTTGTGTCTTCCCCAAAAAAGAAAAAGAGGCCTTAGTGCATAATGGCAGCAAGCAATTGTGTCTGCAAAGATTTCCATTGCCATTACAGCATTGTTCGCCATTGTGGGATTTGATGTCAGTCAAAAAGCTGTAGCGCTGAAACTCACCTCGACTGTGCCTTTGAGATTCTCATGGCAACAAAAAAGGTGTGTTAATGCTCTACAGTATATCCAATTTGACTAATAACTGCAGAGCTCATAATTGTTCCTGCCTCAAGTCTCGCCAATTAGAAATGGAATTACATCCAGAGAGGGTTCGTTTTACAGGTCATGCACCAAACAGGAAATTGCAGTGATCTTATCAGTGAATGATTACAATTAATTCAAAAACAGGCCCATAATGACCCTTGTTTTATACAGCAGCTTTAATCAAGACTTTGTCTTTTATCTCAGTGTGAAGTCTCCACTTCACCTGTACCATTTCATCAAGTTGTAAATTACTCCACAGGGCACAGTTCAGGGGTAAGCTGTTCGTAGTTAGACAATCAAGATATTCATATTCAAGAAATGGTCCAAGAAATAGAGTTCCATCAAAATAGCTAGCGATGTTTAAAAAAAATCTCATCTTTCTTTGGTTTGTCAACACCATATGGTGCAAAGCAATATCAGACTACTGTGCAAGTAATAGTACTATATCTGTCTCTTTAAACAATACAATAAAGAAAATCAAGCTTCTCAAGTCAAATCAAGTCTTTGAAAAGTTTGCTATTAGGGCCGTCCCTTTCTTTTTCTTTGCCACCTGCTTCCATCATTAAATCCCTGGAGCTTTTCTCCACAAGGTGAGCAGCAAAAAAAAATGAATATGATAATAGTAAAAATACACAACAGGCAAATCTGCCTACATAAATGAGAAACACAGCCAGGGGTGAGTAGATAAGAAGCAACACATAAATGAAAAGTGTAAAGGTATGAATGTTCCACAGACTGCAGGTATAAATATGTATTATGAACCTGCTCCGCTGGTGCATCGCTGTGGGCTTCCATTCTTCCACATGGAAAATAGCCACAGATGCCGTGATGCTGTGTTTTAACCAATCAAATCTGCCCCTGGGCAGGTCGCTTTTGATGCAGTGGAGCACAGTAATCTAAGCCAATCCTTTTGTGTGACTGCTGGGGCTTCTAGGTCAGAGATGAGGAGAGTGGTATAAGGGGGAAAGTCGCCAGGCAACTGCAATCATAGCCTGTGGCCACAAATATGCAATAAACCCCTGAAAACTATAGTTTCTGTTCAAGTTCATCATTGCAAAGTTCACTTGATTTCATTACAAAAGAACTCTTTATATTGCTGCCATGTAAAGGCAACCTTTTTCATTTTTGTTTACATTATTTCATATTGTGCCATCTCACATTTGGGAATGTATTACCGGCAATGGGACCTGCAGAATATATTGTTGTGGAATTTACTAAATAGCTAGCTGGCTGGTTTGTGGGTTTTTCATGGATGTGTGATAAAGCTTTCACAGAAGGGGACTGATCATTGTTTGCTTTTATGCGTTTTCCATCCCTCAGAGTAGCATGTGAAGTTCCTGTCGTGGCCAAAAATCCAATATGATGCTTCACCTGATTAGAAAAGCCGAGTGGAAGAAGAGGATGAAATGAGTTGTGGACTGCAACACAGTCACATTTACAACTCCAGGAAGGAAAACAAATAAATGTTTTTAAGTTTACATTTACTACATCTTTATAATTTTGTAATGCAGAAGAGTAACAGGAACAAATTTGTGTTTGTGCTTGTAAGAATTACAAACAGCCAATGTGAACGCCAAAAGACTATTTCTGACTCAGAGTTCACTTTATAGTTGGCCGCTGCAGATTCTGCTGGTTTAACTACTTCAGGGAAACAAGGGTAACCATTGTGTTGCTTAATTGTTTTGATTTTAGGTAACCTAATACCTGGTAACCTGGTACCATGATTTCTTTGAAAAACATCACTGAAAGAAGAAACACAATTTACTAAATCAGGAAAAGGAATTAAGGGAAAGCTCATATCGTCGTCAATGTTTGATTAAAATAGTGTCAGAGGTTTTTGTGTGCATTTGTGCGAGCAAAGGTCTCTGTGAACATGAATTTGTGTGCATGTATGCATACAAGCAGTCATTTTCACGTGAATGGAAGGAAATTACTACAAAATTGTTATCCTGTTAGAGCTTGAAGGACAGAAGTTCAAGCTCTGGGTGCTGCTTGCCAAGCTAAATGTTACTCTTTCTGTCTGCCTGGATGTTTATTTCCCTGTCAACACACCTGCTTTCAACAGCCTCGACATATTTACTCCTGACGAAAGTAAAAATTCTCTAGTAATATGAATCATTATGCAGCTACATAAATTTTTGCTGTGAGGCCATGCGTTGTTCCCGTCCTAGAGAACAAAATGACAATAATGTACCATCAGGGGTTTGATAATGTTGCTGTTCAATACTATGAATTTAATCATTACTTTCATTATTGTGCTGAGAGTCACAGGTGAAACATTTATTCCGCAACACAAAAACCAAAGGATAGGTGCTATTTTTTTGTTTTCCATTACAAACAATAATAGTAAGAAAAATAAAATCCCAACACTTGAGAAACAGCTGACGTTTCATGTCAGCTGTGTTACTCAGGCGTCGACATGAACCTTCTAACACCTGAACCGATGAATGCATCACTGGCGAGTTGTCATTTGTTGTTGACTCGAATTTTTACACTGGACAACATTGCCAGCAATTATCCAGCTTCAACCAAATTATCAACAAAAATTAGTTTCTGGAAAAATATGAGATTACAGAGAAGCCATGCAGTTGTGGCTTTAGGTATGTATCTCCTTCATTTCACTCAGAGTCACATAACATAATTTACCAGTTTTGGTTTAATTGAATTTGAGGGTGAAATGCCTTAATGACTTGGCAGTGTCTCACGTGGCAGCTGTTATAAGGCTTTAATCATGTAATGCAACTCCAGTTAACTGTAAATATATTGAGTTAGAAGTGGCTGTTTTGCAGCAGGTTCGGGCAAATTCAAACTTTTTACAGGAGAAGTTGTTCGCTGCTATCTTGGAGCACTCTGATGCAATAATCATATGCTACATAACTAAATCCAGACATGCTATTTCTCCACAAGTAGAGCATTATGCAGTGCAGTCAAGGCATATCATTTTTACTTAAGGGGAACAACAGGCATTGCTTTTAAATACAGTCACAATGTAGGAAATAAAAATATATCAAGCTTGGCCTAATTTTGTTTGTCCAGATCATAGTGGATAGTTGTCCAGCAGTTCAAATAAATCTCCAGTAGGAAGCATCATATCTAACACAATCTTCATGTATAACAGGGGGAAAAAGGGGCTTAATCTTGTCAAACACAGCACAAAGCAATCAGAGGGGCTGATCTTTGATGAGGGAGATGGATTATAATCAAATAGAAGCTCAGAGTCTGGCTATCATCCTGTAGAATTAACTATGGCTGTGGCACATCCACAGGATGAACGTTTTAAAGGATCGCTTTTGTGCTATTTGCCAAAACATTTTTCAGGAATGAGAATAGAGAATGGAGAACTTTCTCAGGTTTATGACTTTCAGTAATGCCAGCAAAAGCGATAGCGGGTTAGATGAGGAGGTTTGTGACAAAAAAAGACACTGTCAAAATAGTCCGGCTTTGTGGGGAGAGAATGTGAAGGTATTTAAACGGTATGAAAGCAAGACTTTGCTGGTAGAAATCTTGTGTACTGGATTGATTTTCTTTGGACAAATACAGAGTTGAATAAATTAAAAATGATCTGTGGTTTAAGAGTTTTCCAAACAAAAGCAGCATTGTCTTACACACCCACACCCACATACTTTATTGTCAACCAACCATGATAGAGCCGAGCAAAATGCTTCAGCCAAACACTGGACGGACATGCATATAATCTCAGCAGTGGATCAATCAGTACGGTTACGCAGCAGGCAGTTTG
Source organism: Hollardia meadi (assembly GCA_037974645.1). NCBI lineage: Eukaryota > Metazoa > Chordata > Actinopteri > Tetraodontiformes > Triacanthodidae > Hollardia > Hollardia meadi. Next base: position 5,618,569 of record JBBPCS010000330.1, read on the forward strand.
ATTGAGTCCAACCCCTTGATAAATTGTGTTGCATTATTTATAGTTACCTGTAGAAGCTATTCATTACTCACCTTTCAATAGCTGACACAGACTGATAGATAAGAGATATCTTGTTTGAAGAAAGATTTATTCAATGGGCAGATTACACAATTTTAATGGATGGTTAGATAATGCTGAGCACCTGACTTGTTGGCTTAAAGCTGCCTAATTAACATCGATATCCATCTGATGTGTCCGCAAACAGAGGAAGGGTGTGGGACTGTGTGCTGTGAGGAGAAGTGGGGGTAGGGATGGGAATATTTTCAGGGGTATGCCATCTTCTCTAGCTTAAACTTGTGTTAAAGAGATGTTAAGAGATACTAACTACAGTAGATTCACACAAGAACATTAAAAGATAATATCTTTTGATAATAACTTGTGGCATCAATTCTGCAAAAACTTATTGAGAATTTTGACTTTAAACCACCATGTGTGTACCTGTGTACCTTAAGTATACTATATCCTGAACTTAATTTGTGCCCTTGCATATGTCCTTTGCATCCTCTCCCCTAGGCCTGAAGTAATTGTCATGAATGTCAAGCTAAGAGAGAGAAAAAAAAGCAGGGATGCAGAGAACCATATCCAGGCAGGACACAGAGGACAAAAGCCCAGTCAGGCGCTGCATTGGGTGGTTTTGCCGACTATAACGGGGCCCTTCTCCTCCAGAGATCAGGAGGAGAGGCCCTCAGTTTTCAGAGGTCAGGCGTATGGATCACTGGTTTTCATCCAGACACGGTATGTTTATAGACCCAGACATTAGCACAGACAATTCAGAGAAATTGAGTAGATCTATTCTCTCTTTATAAGAGTTGGACATAACAGTGTGCAGATTGCAGTTTGTTTGGTCTGTCTTTATGATACTAACACAAACTGGCGATTTTCGGTTGCCGTCTTGCCAAGAAACACAATCAGTAGGAGCAGACGAATTAGTTAGCAGACTTTCGGTTTCTGCCCTGTCTGTGCTGAAACACAGCATTCGAGTCAAGATTTTTCACCATTTCATCCAGTAAGCTATTAGAGGATTGGACACTAGATTCAATACTAACAAAACACCCTTGATTTTCTCCTTTTATGTAAGGCTATAAAGTTCCCCAGGTACACATACTGTATATACACTCCTATATAGCACTGCTGCACAATCATGCACACGCTATACACAAATCTTAACCTATATACTCAAAAGCCCTCTTTCCCCCTTCAATGCACACACACCTATAAGTAAATAGGAGATGGAGGACATGTTTATGAAATTGGCTGTGAGCTTTGAGCCCCTCAATAAGTCATGAGTTGAGTCAAGGAATTTGGGTTTGTGGCAGCAGACACTGGAAAAAAGATAAACATGCTCAGCGCTTTGCTTTTAGGGTTCATTACTCTGCTGTCCCGGGTGAGCCAGAGTTGAGAGGAGGAGTTAATTCCTACCAAGTGAGAAAAAACATATTAACTGAGACCTATCCATCTTCCCAGTGCTGACACCTCCATTTAAATCTCTTATTTCTAAAGGATGTAGAGTGAGAATCGTCTTCTCTATGCATGAGCCTGCACATATGGGGTGTGTAGATGTGTGTGATGCCTTTGCAGTAAAAATCCTTCATTATGATATTTTCAATTTAAAAAGAGGCCAACATTTCCTGCTCTTTTGAAAAATTAAGTGGCGCTTTCTGTGGATTAATTTCAGACATCTGGGAGTATATTCATAATGCTAATGCAGGTTGCTGTGTTTTCATTTGCTCGAGGGAGTGAAAACTGCGATTTGGGGGTGGGTTTCTATTAATCTATCCAAGGCCCATATTTTAAACATGGGCCACATTAAAATTACACTTGACATTTCATCAACAAGAGGTCTATAATACCTTCAGGGCAAACTATATAAGATGAAAAATTACATTAATAGTTGCAAAGTCTTGAACATGGGCTCAATCTTCTTATAGAATCTTTTATGAGGAAGTTTTTATCTCTCTTTCAAACTTTTTAGTGCTCCCTTATCTTCTTATTAATCTTTACCAAAGTCTCCCACTACCTGACTATTATATATGCTAAGTGGTCTTGTCATTGGGTCCCTAGTTGCCCAGTATAATGAGCAGCCTTAGAAAAAGGATCTACTGGCTTTAATCAAATCAGCCCAGGGTGTTACCAGCTCCCCTACGAGACCAGCTTTGTGCCAGGGCTGCTGATATTAAGAAACAATGCCCAGGTCTCTCTCACTCTCACATACACACACACACACACACACACACACACACACACACACACACACACACACACACACACACACACACAC
>JBBPCS010000330.1:5621047-5633109 GCA_037974645.1 Hollardia meadi
ACACACACACACACACACACACACACACACACACACACACACACACACACACACACACACACACACACACTATAAAAAACCTACTTCTGCAGCAAACAGACCAGACCAGCTTGTTCATCAAAGGCTGAGAGTTTGTATTGAACAGAGAGAGAATTACAACCCCTGCAGCACTTGTGGATGACACGGCCACTTACAACTTGACCAATAGGCCATTTACACGCAATGAATCACATATTTAAACACATTAATAACGAGGGCCACTGGCTACTGTAACGAGGTGGGGGTGGGCTTGTGTGTAACAGGCAATCGTGAATGTGCACCTGTAATGTAAAATTGTGCCTACAGCCACAGAAAAGCAAAATATAAGCTTTTTTTCAAGGCTTATCAGTAAATAATAATGATTATTTGACACAGTGATGTTTACATGTGCAGAAGGTATCTAGTTTATTGATCTCACAGGCATGAATTAAAATGTACAGGATTATGTTGATTTGCCAGAAAAAAAGACACTGTACTGTAATTAAAAAATGTCTAGCTGCAGTAACACACACACACACAATGCTTGTAAGCCTGTTGTTATTCCTGTGCCGTGTTGCCACTGCATGATCATGTTAATATCTTGGGGCGATTTTTTATGGACATTAGAGGAGTAGCGAAGGTCACAAGGAAGACAAAGAATCCAGCCAGCCTATCAGATTCAGCACTTTCAAAGACATCACCTGCCGATGTTGAGAAAAAGAAAAAAGAGAAATGGGACAGGGACTGAGTGATGATGAGACAGAGGCACATGTAAAGGAGGTAAAAGAAACAATGTCCATCTTAAATTCAAATCAAGACAGAGAGCAGTATATAAAGTATCGTGGGATCTAACTTCTATATTAGGTAACAGGGTATTTGTCTGTTATTGGATAATAGAGGTTACACCTTTTTGCAGGTTTGAAACCGTCACCAAGTCTAGGGCATCAAATCTGAACATGTTGAAACTCAACAGTACTTCTTCCCACTAAGAGAAAAGTTAGAAATCCCATTCATCAATTCATTTTGTGGAATTAACATATCTAAAAAATAAAATATAAATAAAACAATCAGATGGCATTTTATTTACGAAAAAAGACTGAGCCATCTGACTGATACTGAGCTGAAGCAGCTTCTGCATAATCCATATCTCAATTATCTCAAAGCCTCAAAATCCTCCTCTAACTTGCCTACTTTTTTTTAAATAGAAGTTACATTTGGGAACTGTCATGGGCTAGTGAATCATTGTTGGTGGACTTGTGCATGGGACAAATTTGTTTCCCTATTTATCCAACTAAAAGTACATCCTTTTCAAGAATATCTAAATAATGAAACTATGCAGGAACTGATAAGGGCACAAAATCAAAAACATGTCTGCCTGAGCCATGGGTATGAAGGATTACAGGAACTGTGGCCCCATGATCATTCTAATTAACACACAGTGGTGTCACAACCCCTAGCTACCACTTCATCAGTCAGTCAAAGGCTAGGTGGATATCCACAATCTTCACGAGTGGGATTAAATTGGTCTGTCCTGTCATAACTTAATATTTTCCACCCACTAAAAAGGTACTGGAAGGTGATTATTGGAGAAATGATAAAATATGTAACAGTGACAATGTGACCTCTAAAAGACACTTGATGCAATAAGGCTAACTGAAGCTCTGTAGTGCAATAATGAGACACAGTGAGAGATATTCTAGAAGAGAGATTGAAAGAACTGGAAAGACAGAGAGAAGGCATGAGTCTGAAAAACTTCCACAAGGGAGAGGGAGACAGGAAAACCGAGGAGTATTTAGGTCTCTTTAGTGCTGAGTTGCAGCCACTACTTGATTGGGTGCTTTGGGAGGAAATGGAAAAGCTCTCCAGCCAGGTGCTTATCTCTGACCAGAGCTTACAGAGTCAACCGACCGCCAAACTGCTTTACCCTGACAGCCAGACACTTACAGGGTAAGTTCCAATCAGCCTGTGAAGAGCAATGTCCAGGAAAGATATTTCCACCAAGCTAGTGTAACTTTTCAGGAGAAGATATGTGCTTTCTAAACTTCTGTGTGAATTCACATTCATGTTTCAAGCACCACTAACTCTTATTTCAACATTTTCCCAAGCTACCAATTGTGCTAGATGGTAGAACAAAGTCACACTGGTTATGAAACATCATAGGTAGATTGATCACAAAGGTCTAGCCTCAACCTGGGTTGGTTGGAGGGGAGCAGCGAGCAGGAAAAAAGATAATGGCCCAGTTCAGGTGTCCACTCTGGACACTGGAAATCACAGACTTAAATTGTCTGGTGAGTGAAGGTGCAAGAGGGTGCAAGACATCCAAATGCCGTAGACGAAATGGGACAGCACTTGATCCATGTTGATCAGACAGAGGAATTTTCTCTAAAGTAAAGGGCCTGGGTATTTCATTGGTATTGTTTAAATAATGCTTTTGATACAAACTGATGGAAATCTACAATCAAGAGTTCACAGACTAGAAAAAGCAACACTTAAGTACATGTAAATTTGTCATTTGTTATTGACCTGGTAATTGTTCACAGGTTCCCCAGCTGAATAGAAAATATCTTCCATTAGCAGAGCTTGTGAAATGCAGAGCTTCTGGTTGGGTAGACCAATTTATTTGGTTTATTTATGGTGGTTACACGGAAGAATTGCTATAGCAGACAGACACAACATCAGTTTACACATCAGCACATGAATTCATCATTCGAGTAGACTCTTCAATCAATCCACACTTTTAACTACATTGTGTATCCAAGACAAAAGGAGCAACTCGTAAAATATGGCTAGAATTTGAAAGTTGCTACAAAAATATAGGGGGCAGCACATCACCAGAGTAACTGCCAACTGCTGCTCACTATCTGTTTGCTGTTGTTATCTATAGTTGCCATTAGCTCAGTTAGCCATGGAGCTAGTGGCCCTACAGCTGATTGAGGTGTTCCTGGACAGCAACCTTACAGGGAGAGTCACCGCAGGCAATGGGGCTCAGCTCAACATGGCTTAGCTGGATACCAGACTGGAACCGGACACAGCATCTGAGACCAGCAGAGGCCCAATAGGCGATACACTACGGAAGTGATTTACAGCGGCTCCAACAAGGACCATGACTCCGGGGAGAAAAGGACACAGCAAACGGACACAGGAGAAGCACAAAGCAGCAGAGGGGCGAGAGAGAGTCGGGCATCAGCAGCAGATGAAATAAAGTATGTAGAGGCTGAATATTTTCAGATCTTACTCTGTGAATTGAGAATTTATTTCGATCAAATGACAGGTGATTAGGAAAAGACAAACTAAGACAACGATGAATTAACAAGGCAATTAAGCTTCTTAATTTTGTAAAAGAGGAATATTTACTAAGGACACTAGGTGTATGAATAGTTCCTCTCTTGAAATTTTTTGTTTATTTATTAGACTTAACGCTAAGAGAGCTTGTAAAACTTAGCAAACTCGCTGCTTGTATACATCTCCCAGCTGAAACTATGGGGGCTATGGGACTACTGCCTCTAGATGGTATTACAAGACAGGATGGGCTAGGGCAAGCTGGTTAGCATGCTAACTTCTGTAGATATCAGAAGACACAGATGTCTTTGACATAACGTCAACGCTGTTGTTTCTTCACATTATGTTGATAATATTAGTTCATTTTTTGAATTAGAATTTTTAATATGCTTCTTGATGATGATAGTTAAACTTGGACATTGATCTGCATTAGAGGATGATGATGTCTAGTGTTCAATGAAACCTGCTACACAACAATGTTAGACATCAGTGCTTTCAACTTGTCATTATGGTTCTCTGTTTCTTTTCGATGGATACCTGCAGTAAGTCTGTGGTGCTCTGCAATCCCATTATCCCTGCATGTATGAGATGTGTTGACAGTTCCACAGGGTCGACAGAGCTGGGCGGCAGTGAGGTAGTTTGGGGGGCTGCTGATAGTGAAGAAGAAAGAAAAGGTAGGGTCCAGAGAGAGCACAGGAAAAAGAAAGGCAGATAGAGAGTGAGATAGAGAAGTGTAGTGTGCGGGGCTATGGGCCTCTGTGTCCTGCAGGGGATTACAGATGGCACTCAGAATTAAATCAAAACTGTGCTGACTGCCAAGGAATGGGCTCTGCGACACATCGGGTGCCACAGGAGAGGGGGGTAAGACTGGCGCCGAGGGAGGAGGCTGAAGGCGAAGGCTATAGCCACAGAGTGAAAATCGTCTTCAAATGAGTTTTTGAAATATCTAAAAATATATTGCCTTTGAACTAGCTGAACAGACAGCTGATATGCGGGCTGGATGGGGGCCAAGTGAAAAGTTGCCCTCTCCCTCCATTTGTCCTCATTTGGGCCTCTTCTACACCTTGGCATCATTCATTTTCTCACATTTCACGTCTCTCACTTGGACACCGGCATGCATGCAGATACTGTACTAACACACTGGGTTTAAACAAAGGTCAAGTCTCTCATTTAGTTACCAATTAACAACAGTTGGATTAGAAAATGAACAAAGCACCTTCTCCTGGCTGGTGATATTTATATACAAAATACTGGACATGGGGATTCATTCCAAGGGCCCAGCAGATGGTGGGGCCTATTTTTAGAGGAAAAGATTGAATAACGTGTAATTGCCTCTGTGTGCTCATCATTTCTTTTGCACATGCTGCGTATCATACCGTACACACAAATAGTATTAGCATTTTACACAAAGGTGACTACTACTGTTGATAACCAAATTAAGACATTAAAGCTTCAGATGTGCCAACATTATACACCTTCATAATGCCATGTATTTGTTTAACCTGGAAAGTCATGCAGTTTTGTGAATATTTAACATACTTGAATCTTGTTATTCGGGTAGCCACACATACTTAACAACATTGACTGTTTAAACTCGCAACTTTCATAAAACTAAGCATACTACAATGTTTGACAATCGGGGTTGGTCAACCCATTAGTTAATGTCTGCAATAAAGTCTGGAGTCTGGTTAAATAGTCAAGTGCATTGTTACATTTGTACTTGAAATATTTTTGTCATCATTTCTCTATTGTAGCTAGTAGTAAGTGCACAAGAGGACATGATTTTCCTTCAAGCATGTGTTGTTTTTATCAGAGAACAAAGATTTGGTTATCCCATTGTGATTCCCGACAAAAAACTAACCAAGATCATACGCCTACCTAATGACCTAAATGTTGGATAGCAGAATATGTGCAACTCAAATTGTTCCATTTGTTCACATTTGTAAACACTTGGTTGTGCACACTCATTCCTGACTCACGCACGCTCATTCCTGAGGCACAAAATTATATTTCCAGAGTCTTTCGGTCTGTGTGTTATTGTTTTCCCTTCGTCGTTTCATAGAAGCTCTAACAAGTTTAAAGTAGTTACTGCCTGAGCCAAACTAAAAATAATGAATCTCCTGAAGAAAATCATAAAGCTAAGTTATTGAGTGCCCACACACCTTAAATACATATAGTCTACACTTGAAACATACTGTATATATAATTTATTTATTATAATATATAGTAATATTTTATACCATATAATAGAAATAGGAATCATTCATTTTGTCAGCAATGTAAACATGCAAAAAATCTGCTTTCACACACAACCATAGATAAGTGAGGAATACACACACTTGCACACACCTTCATTGACCTTCATTTGCTCTACATTCCACAAATCAGTTTGCCTCCTCTATGAGACCTGAAACACACTAACTCGCACTTGCAATTACAAACAAACTGCCGACATCACTCACCAGTTAGCAAAGCATGTATCACAGAACTCAATAACAAGCAATAAACATTAACAGTGGTAATGGTTTACCTCTTTCTTCACAATAAATGTGTTGTTTCTGTTTTTATCAACAGGTTTTATGTTAAATAATTGCTATTCCATTTCACTTAACTGCTTATTTAAAAAAGTTATCCGTTTGAATTGCTGCAGATGTGAGATGTGGGAAGCGATTTATAGGTCTGAAACCAGGCTATATGTGTGCAATAATGCTATGCTGTCGCAGTAAGAGTAACAGTGCAATGAAGCTCAGAATAAGCAGGCTGTATGCACCAAGGAAAAGAATACACCGTGCACTTTGACCATTTTGTTCTCTGCTGATTTTTTTATAAATGAAACATTGCCATTAAGAAAGGACGTCTTAGCATTAACACTCTAATAATTTCCATTTTCAATAGGATGGATGGAGGTTTCACCCACTGGCACTGTCCAAGGTACCAAGATTGGCCTCAATGGAAGCACCTTATTACTCCCATTCCACCCCCATCGTTAACTCTTGTCTTCAAATTAAATCTGCTCCACTAGTGCAGCCAAGGAGCTATGTTTCAACCGTCTCCCCACCTCTGACCTGACAAATGGTAATGCTTCATTGCTTTTCGCATTGCTTTTTTGTGACGGCACAAATAGAAATGTCTGAGAAAGATCAAAAGACAGTTGTTCAATTGGAACCTGAATTCTGTGGAAAGCAGCGAATGAAAAGCTGAGTTGATGAGGCAAGTTGTTGGATTATTGCCATGCAAGCCTCTATCTGGTTGGTGCCACTATCCTTTGACCAATATTTAACTACAGGCTGTTAAAAGTCAGCCATTTTCAGATTTGAGAAGTTAAACTCCCAGTATATAAATTTTTAGCACAATACCAGTAAGAGGCGGTACATGCTGCAGTACTATGATGATACTAGGATACTAGGATGACAAGATAACACTACAAATGAGTGACACTGGTCAGAGTCTAGTACAGACAGACCATATCTACCATGTCTTGACAGTATAGGCTGGTTTCCCAAAGGCACCTTTAAAAAAAAAAGAAAAAAGAAAAGACATTTGAATCTGGAAACACTCTACCCAGATTAGAATCTCAACTGGCTCACAATCTAAAAACACAAGGTGGGGAGGGGTGAGGGAAGACGATGAGGGCAGAAAATACTAAAAATGAGCCACTTTAAGCTGTTTCTTAATGCGCTCAACTTCGATGCAGTAAAATAGCCTATTTAAGCTGATCATGAAGGCATGTCTGCCATACAAATGGTCTCTTTTTGTGGTATTTGCCTGTGAGGGAGTTTCCCCCCTGTCATTAAAATGACAACAATGATTCATCCTATGCATATGCAAATAGACAGAAATCTTGATAAAAATGTAGCAGGTGCCCTCACATGTGTCCTGTCTGCATGAAACAGACTAACGGTTTACAAAAGGTAGGATTTGGGACAGCAGACTTTGCCCTCTCTCCTCCAGACAGTCCAGATGTACTTGAGGACTCAAACTAAACAGAATTCTGATTTATTTAAGACTAAGCCTCCTTCTGGGGATTAATTCCAACTTAAAATAGTGAGAAGGCAGATGCCTTGGCACGGACAGAAAGCAGATTTACAATGGCCTCAAAGCAGACAGTGATCAATACTATACTCCAAAAACTAAAGTACATTGTTCAAGGGCAGGACACAATTGCTCCAAATCCCTTTGGCACCATTTGGTTCCACTGATAACCATAAAGAGAAAAAAAAGGGAAGGCTGAGACACAAATGCGTTAAAGTGCACATTACCCAACAGGGCTGGCCTAATCACAAGATTAGCCATTTTAATTTAGGTTATTCAAGACTTGTTGGCAAGTAGAGACGCCCGCTGTCACTCCGACTAGTACAAAGGCATAGCGAGAACATCAAAAACATGAGTGACACGCTGTTTTCCAGTGGCGCTTTATTAAGCCCAACAGCTGGGGAAAACGCTTGGAGCAGGCACAGCCCCCTTTGAGGAAGACAAATGGAAAAAGGTCACACACTTGGCACCTGATCACACATGTTAAGGGAGGTTACATGAAAGCAGACAAACACACTTATCAGCCAACAGCATTTGGATACAAATCTTGGCATTTGATACGAGTTGTAGTGGTGGTAGGTACACAGCCCCCAGAAGGTGGCACGAGGGCCAAAAGACGAAATGGAGTGGTTTTCAAAACTAAGAGTAGTCACGTTATTTCATTATACAGAATATCTATGGCCATATGTAGAAGTCACTTAACTATTAGATCTTATTCAGTGAGCGTATAATATGTGTAGTATGCCAACATGCCACAGCCTATTCTAACATTTTACTATCAAAAGATGCTCAGGAGTGAATTTTCATCTCCCATACTCATGAGAGCATAATGTGGAAATCCCAGGGTGATAATCAATCTAACATGACCTGAGGCCTTGTCATAACATTGTCACAGTATCCAACCAACACAAGGGCCACTGTCCTTGAGTAATAAAAGCAGACACCGTCTCAATTTCTTCAATTACGTACACGCGGACACACACACCACCTCTGGCAGGGCAATAGCAACATTAATACCACATTACAACTGCATTTTGGAGACATTATGAATAAGCAGCGATTCACAGCAGCTGCATTCATTACACAAACATGATTAAAGGGGAAGTCCCCTCAGGCATCCGGGGGCCTAATGATCCCACTCTGCCTTTTGTTATTCACGTTGGCTGAGGGCACGCCACTAAACAGCAGCCCTGGGTGTCTGCTCGCACCGAATGAGGCCTCATTATTAACAAGCCATTCACAAACCTTGCGTTCATACTCAGCACCCAACCATGGTAGATGAAAGAGACGGAGGGGCCCCCCCCCCCCGGATGCCCGGGTCTACCCCTGGCGCAGATGGGTCTACTCGCTCTCCTGCATGATGATGTTGATGTCCACTTGTGTGTGTGTGTGACAAGCTGACATATGTTAGCGGCCATTCATCGCTGGCTCTTAAATTGCCCTCTTTGGATGCACTATTCAGCCCCATCGGCACACTCTCCCTCCAGAGACTGACAATGTACATATTTACATAATGCTCTAATGCAATAAAACAAATGAATACAGTCCTGTCTGTGTGCTGGGAGAGGGGGCTGGGGCAGAGAAAATGGACCAGCCCACGCTATTTGTACATGGCAGCTGCACATTCAAAGCTTGCCTTTAAAATATAATGCAGACAGTTTGTTTAGAAGAAGAATTGGAATTAGAGTGACATGGCTAAGTCACTAGTTATTTAGATAGAAATTTGCATCATGTACAATAAAACAGCAATCCCTCGAAATAGTTACAACAAACAGATGAGCTGCTCATTTTTGATGAATATACTGCCACAGCTCGTGCTATATGGTAAGACTCAAAAATGACTGTGTAGACATATAGACCTATAGTACACATAGTGCTACAAAATGCATTTTCATGCCCAGTCAAACTTCCTGAGCTAGATATACCCCCTGAGCCCTTTCTGCCCATCAGATAGATTCTGGATCACCCCTGCTGCTGACCATGCACTAAATTATTCAGTTGAAAATAAGTCCACATTAAAAATGCATTGACTTGCAAGAGTAAGACACTGTAAAGTAAACTCCAGTGCAAAACATGTAGGAAGGGGATCAATGCATAAGAGTTTTTTTTCATTTGCAATGCTAATTTTGATCAAACGCTTTCACAACACAGATGACACTAACATTTACAGTGTATAAGTATAGTGTATATATATATATAATGAGTAAACAAAGAGCATGAATCTAAAGTAAAGGAATCAAATCACTAATATTTCTTGTGGGAGTTATTGGTCAACGTCCAGGTATCTACAAAAACAGCACACAATTTCTACAGGTGCAAATATAAGTGTGTATATAAACACTTTTATAAAGAGAAATGTACACATTTAATGTACTTTTGTAACATAATGATACTCAGATCTCTCATACCAGAAATCTTTAAGGTGTAGGATAAGGTTTACAGAGGCTAACGAGACAGATTCTCTATCTCTCATACACACACACACACACACACATATGCACAGCATACACAATAAACATTTATTATAACACAGTTTGCACCAAAACAAACTGACCAACCAATATAATCAACCCATACATTATCCCATAAAACAACCTCTAAACCACTTCACAAAAGGATTTTGTCAATAATGATGATACAATTAGAATATCTGTGTTTGACATTGATTTATCCAGTCAATTAGGCTGCAGGTTGTTCAATGCTGCCAATCTGGCCACTGTTAGCAACAACTAGCAGAACCGAACAAAAATTAACAAAACAGTCATCCTGAAGTCTTTTACTAGCACAAAAAGGCCAAACATCAATTATACTGAAGTGTTTAGATAAAATAAAAACAAAATATGCCCTCTGCAGTGCAAAACAACATGAGAAATAACTAATGCCTTGTGTCATCATAGAAGCTAAAATCCCAGTGAGTATACACCATTATGAAATTACAAGTCCCTCCAGGTGTTGATGCGCCTGTGGTCGGCGTCTACCATGCTTGTATTAATGGTTCTTCAGCAGCAATACGTTTTTCTTGCGCATTCATCACAGTGTTGCAAGCATCTTCCCTCAAATTCCTGTCTAACCATATCAATAGCCATTGCTACAAAAATGGCAGTAAGAAAAAGTGAAAAATGTGCAGTTCTCAAATAAGAACTTACACATTCATCACAGTGTGATGCGAGCATCTTCCTTCAAATCCCTGTCTACACATATTAATAGCCATTGCTACAAAAATGCCAATGAGAAAAAATTAAAAATGTGCCAGTTATATACTTGTATAAATAAGAAAATTCATACGATTACCAAAACAAAGTTGTTGCAACAATTTGACTACATATAGGGATCAGCATGTATCAGCAAGTATCATTCCTGATGAAGATTAAGGTGCTATAGACATGCACTGCTCAAACCATCTCTGAAGGTTGCTGACAGCACCAGACTCTGACTTTGCTGACTCTGGACCTTCAGACCTCCCATGGACATGAGGCGGTAGGCAGAGGAGGGCTCAGCAGCTTATTAAGCCAGGTTTAATGGCCTTGACCCTGGCCCACAACCCAGAAGAACAGTCCTGGAGGAAAAAAGGTCAAGGTTTGTATAATATTAGAGCAAGACAAACTCAGAGGTGTGGGATGCTTGGCAGGGTTCCATCACTGTATCGACTATAAAACATGAAATTTTGTTAACCAAGACTTTCCCAAGTTTGTCCCCTTGAAAATGTGCTTAAGCTTGCATTTAAAGCTAGCCAAGTTTGAAAGTACCACATTCTGTGACCTTAGCCCACGGCTAAAGGCAATTACAATTTTTTTTTTTTCTAAAGGCTTTTGCTTGAAGTTGGGGTTACAAAAGATTCTTGGCCAGATTCAACCCCTGACCATGAGGTTATGCTGCATGCATTCCAGACTCCCAGGGAACCCAACAATTATATATTTTAGATGACACATTAATGTACTCCATTTAGCCTGTATTACTGTCAATGAATTTGACATTCAAGAACTGTGGGAACATCTACATTTTAATGACTGCAAACTGTGGGCCATTTTCTGCATGCTGCTTTTATCATTGGAAATCTTTAAGAATTCATTTGTGCAGGTATAAATTGATTGATTGCTGCAGTCTGTACAAAGCAGGTTCCTAAAGCAGGATTTGGTCTATATAATATCATGTTTAATCCGTTATATAAATTGTTTTTTTAATCAACGATTGGGATTCATAAAGTTACAAAACACATTCATCTAGCCCTTCGTGATCATCACTTCCCTGGATGACTTTCTACTTCCTTCAATATCTCCCTCTCTCCTCCACTTGCCTTACTCCCCAAATCTGCAATCACAGTCCCATCTCCATTTCCTTTTCTCCTCTTCTGAGGTGTAACGGATGGCTGGAACAGAGAGTACAAGCAAAGAAATAAGGCCTGTTGTGAAACGGCCATGGAATCAATGGGGGTTTTAAGGAGGCAGAGCACGTAGCCACAGCTGGTCAATTAGAGAAAGGACAGCAAAAGCACACACACACACACACACACATACATCTATATACATATATATATATACACATATACACATATATATATACACATATATACATATATATAGACATATATATACACATATACATACACATATATACATATATACACATATATATACACATATATATACATATATATACATATATATATATATACATATATATATATATATACATATACACATATATATATATATATATACATATACACATATATA
>JBBPCS010000330.1:5633209-5650158 GCA_037974645.1 Hollardia meadi
CTGTGTCAGACAATTCTTTTACAATTCCTCGTCATGTCTCTTCATAAAGTTCGGGAATTACCGTGTTGCTGAAGTGTTGGCGAGAGGGGATATTATACTGCGGCTCGAGTACTTAAATCATATGCTGGAATCCCGCATCCTCCATCATTGCGTAAGGCTGCATATATATACGTGTATATATATATACATATATATATACGTATATATATATACATACATATATATACATACATATACATACATATATATACATATATATACATACATATACATACATATATATACATATATATACATACATATACATACATATATATACATACATATATATACATATATACATACATATATACATACATATACATACATATATACATACATATACATATATATATATACATATATATACATATATATACATACATATACATATATATACATACATATATATACATACATATATATACATATATACATACACATATATACATATATATATACACATATATACATATATATATACATATATACATATATATATACACACATATATATATATACATATATATATACATATATACATATATATAATAATAATAATAATAAGCGTGGAGTGAGGTGCTGAACTGCATTGTGACACAGCTAGTGGAACCAGTCTATAGTATGAAACACCAACACGTTCTCACTCCCAATTGGTCAATTGGTGAAATACGACAGCTTGGTCACTGGAACCAAGCTTCAAACTATGACGCTCTACTTAACTCTCTAGCATCAGTTTTACACATACAGTACAAGACTGCCATCAAGTTAGCAATAATAAATATGCAACGTCTGGTTAGACTTTTAAAATAAAACTTGCAGACAAACATTTGACATATTATGACTTTTGGATTGTTATTAACATTGTCAAACGATTGCATTTTGGTTAGGTTTAGGCAGACTTGGTTAGGCACAGGAAAACACCATGCTTTGGGTTAAAATGGACGTTAACTTGTGTAACAACGTGTACATATCATACATTACTTAACTTACATTACTTACATACATAACGCAACATAACTTCAACACAAAGCAACACTAACTACTATTTGGTCACACGCGACTCGACTTGAAACCTGATCTCCTGCTGGAAAGTCCTGCGTTTGACCCACGAACCACTTCGACCACCTGCTGACTCCGACTTTTCTCCCCATTCATACTTCTACACTAGACGAGCACCTCCAGAAATGACGCTAGAGGGGTGCTCACAGCGTCAGAAGTGAAGAGCCACTTACCAGGCTGCTGTATATGAAGCCTTGGGAGTGAGAACAGGCTGGAACCACACACATGTTCATGGGGACTCTTACGATGCTTTACCACACTGTTCTACAAGCACCCAGCATGAGAATAGCAGTGTTTGTTACTGAATAGCATTGAAAAAAAACTTTTTGTCAGAACTTAATGATGCTCATTAAGTCAAACATAACACATTGTGTGCCAATAACAAAGCGACTCACTGGCGTCAAAATAACTTCTTCCAAGCATTTCACCATGAGTTATTTGAGTTAAAACACGTGAATCTATTACCATGTTTTATATTCAGCTTCACAAGAATTAGGGTCATGGTGTTAGTGCACAGTTTGTACCTAATAGAATTTCATGCTGAGTATTTGTTGCACAAATAGAATTTCAACTAGGCTTACCAGACTGCAGCAAATGAAAAATCCAACTGTTGGTTTGCAAACGTACTGCTGAAGCTTAAAAAACTCTTGAGATCTTGTGATTATGCAGATGTGATGCCAGGCAACACACGTTAAATCAGAGACAGTAGCGCACAATGCAATAGAGCAGATCGTTCCTGCTCCCCTTCCTCATTGTTAACCACAAGAGTCTCTGGCTAGTCAGGGTTTAACCACCACCCGTGTTGGAATAGCAATAATAATGACAAAACATCATCATCATGATAATGTGACCATTTCACTCCCCACATGCTTACAATACGCTCAGCACAGCAGAGATTGGACAGTGACAATAAACTCCCAAATCTTCTCACATAGATTTTGTCTCTTGTTGTCAGTCTCTGCTGCTAAAATGTCACCTATCTTGAGAGCTAGTGGTGGCTTTTGCAAGGATGCCACCCTTAGCCTAGCAACACTAGCTCACAATTTCTGCTTTACTTGTGGTGTTCAATCTTGCAGTAAATGACTGAGCTTACAGTAGCCTGGCTTTACGATGCCATACTCCCCTCTTTGGCAGGGGCTAAAACACTCATGCACAAGCATTCAGGGCACAACACAGGCAGACAAGGGCCTAATTATCTTGGTCACAACAATCACCGTGTGTGAAGAGACATAAAAGTGCACCTGCGACATATCTTTTTACATCAATCTGCATAAGATTCATGACAATGATATTTTCCCTTCAATGAATCTCTTGTTCTTCTTCGTGTATTTCATTTCCGTCTTTTCTCCTCTCCACACCTCTTGTCCTGAATGTCCACAATAACGTGTGCCAAGGCTGAATATTATAGTAATGAGTCTATAAACAGATACATTGCCTACACTTCATTTCCCATTAGAAACAGGAACACATGATGACGGAGGAAATAGACAGACATTTGACAAAGAGACAACTCACTAATGATTAATTAACTAATGATAATGATTCATTGTCTTCCCTTTACAATATATCCTTGTTTCCCCTTTATCATCACCCTCTCTACACTCCTGTTTCCACTGACAACAGGCTGTGCTTGAAGAATAAAGGCAAAGCCTTGACTTGATTATCTCTATTGAGAACACTACATTCCCTCCTATCTTCCCAACTCATATATAGTAGTGCAATCACTTTCAAACTCTTGTATTTACTCTGTTTTGAACCAGAGTATTAATCTTGAGTTCATCCAGTTATCACTGATAGTGAAATTAACAAAGGATAGAGGGAGAGGAGGGGATTGGGAGAGCAGATGGTTAGAGTGAGACTGAACCTGACAATACATGTGTTGCAGCAGGTAAAAACAGAAAAACAGCAAAAATATGAATCAATACAGGTGCCTCACCGATTTCCATGTATATGAAATGCTTTGTAATGCTCTCCATCTATTCACATTCCCTTCCAGCTGAATGGTAACATACAGAAAAAAGGAGCACTTCCAATCTAGTATCGAGCATGATGCAAAAAGCACTCATTACTGACAACATCCTTCACTAAATTCTCTAGGGAGTGGGATCTGCATTGTGGAATGCCGGAGCGGCTACTTCTGAGCCTGCCAATGCCGATCACCAGAAAACATGTGGCTACAGCATCAAAGTGTGTGGCTGATGTTGTATAAATGCATTTACACCCGCTTACCTAAAATTTTCACACGTTTTAGTCTGTCAGGCCAACCACTGCTGCCAATAACCTCTGTAGTCCTTGTGTTCTCTTAGAAATATACGTTCTTTGTAGGTTATATGACGATTGATAAAGACTAAAACAAAAACAAACAATCCAGAGTGTGATATTAAGTTGCTGATATTCAGTGAGTATGTTTCTGTCCCGTATGCAAAAATTAAATAAAAATGGATAAACTCATTAACAGTCTATACTAATAAAAAAAAACTACTTTAGGCAGTTTCATCATTATGTTCGTGCAGCAGACTTTCATTTATACAACTTTGCAGCAAGAAACTTGGTAATCACAGGTAAACAGATGGGGATGCGGAGTACTTAAATACACAATGTTTTGTTCAACTGCAAATTATTTTGCCTCTATATTTGAGAAAATAAACTTTTAATGCTGTATCAAGCAGACTATATAGAGAGTGCTCAGCTCTTTAGTCAAAGTCAAACTTGACCTCCTGTGACCCCATTTTAAGTGAAGCGATAAAAAGCATCGACATCTGTAGTCCATACTGAGCACTGTAAAGTCAAAGAACGCTGTGCTGTTGCAACAATGTTGTTACTCTGTGACATACCACAACGGATTTTGTAGTTTCAAGGTTACACTACTCCATACATCCTTTTATTTATTTATCGTGAACACAAAATAAATTTACTTTCTGCAACTGAAAATACATTCAACTGCAAACTACATCCTAAATTCGATATCATTCACACAAAGATAACGCAGCATAGATCTTGGATTAATTTTGCCCCAAGCTACTAGATGGAAGTAATCTCTGAATGTTCTCAGAGTGAAATATGAATGACTGTGTCACATCATTCAGTGGGCATGACTCTGCAGAGCAGCAAAAAAGTTTGTACAGCAGTTTAGTTTTGGTTCAATTCGTGGTACTGCAGTGCCCCCTGCTGATCATACAGAATATTTAACCTGTAACACCCTATGTATGTACCCCTTGGAAAGTCCTACAACCTTGGGGAAAGGATAATCAAGGAAATTTACTCGATCAGTATTCTTTGCGTTCTTTTGACTGCACATGCAGCATTGATCTAAAGCAGGTGCACATTACCAAAGGAAAGCAGAGTATGCCAGTTACTGTTAGCATATTTACTCTGACTTTGCACCCTAGTGGTTATAGATTTAACTAGCTGCCTTTTTAATCTTGTCTGGCTGAAATGATTTGGACAAACAAGTGAATGCATTAACCTGCACACTCCTCAATTGTACCAACGTTGAGGTGCCCTTAAGCAAGGCAGGTATCCAACAACTGTTACTCCTCGGCGACAAGCAGCACGATAACATGGTTGTAGTCGTGAGAAAGAAAAACAGCAGGCGTAAATGGAGCTGCCACATAATTATGCAGTGGGTAAAAAAAGTGAGTGAAGGTGATAAAAAAAATATTAAAGGAGTTGTATTGGATTGAAGATCAACTGTGAACTCAGGAGACTTACTGTAATACAGATGGAATTACAAACTACAGACCAGATTCAAATGAATGTAGTGCAAAGCAACACCTGCAGCTCCAAATGGCGGCAACTCTTTTGAAAAGTTTGAACTTTGAAATTCAGAAATCAAGGAATGAGACTCTTGTAAACTGTATATAACATGCTCATGGTTACCAACCCCGCTGGTCTATGCTGCTTTATACTACTTTATACTATGACAGAAAAGGCAAAAGATATAGCTTGTGTGATCGCCTACTTGTTGTTTCCTGGGGATAAAGAAGTAACCATACAACCTTAGAATTTACTTTGAGTAAACGGCAAATGGATGTTGCCTGAGGGAAGATGAATACTTAATTTTGTGGTATAGGTTTATAAATCTTGCATTTTTACCTAAAACAGCTTGCAGCTTAAAAGAGTAACAAGTTAACAAGAGAGAGGGGTTGGTACCATGGAGATGTTATATACAGTATAGGAAGACTAGAGAATCATTTTCTAGCCAAACACCTTCTACTCCTCTTCACTGTCTTGACCTCTCTCCAAGCCTTGTGACGGCCCACACAATTACCTTCAATTATCCTCACTTCCACCTCACCAATTACTTCCATTATTGATTCCAGACCCCCAGGCTGTAAGCCTTATCTATACCCAACCACAGCCCACGGAGGAGAAAGCAGAATAGGACCAAATAATAGGACCTTGGTTCATTAACACTCTCCAGCTTGTCACTCCATCCACGTCATACCATCACTTACCTAACAGAAATGATTTTCCATTGCAGTGCCCTTGAAAAATAAATTAAACAAATGCAAAATCTGTTCCTTCTAAGGACCTATGATGGCTAAAATGATCTATAGGCCAGAATGCAAGTTAGTTACCAACACATTTAAAACTTAAATGGTCACACCAAGGTCCAAAATCCGCGTATAAAGGCAGGACAAACAATAAATCCAAAAGCTGGATTTTTGCAAAGAAAACTCAATAAAATAGCTACAGTTAAGGTCAAAATTATTAGCCCCCTTAATGAAACTGAACAATAAAACTTAGCTTTTCCAAGCAAATGACCAGTACCAAAAGTATTTATACTATGATTACTTCTAAAAGAACAAAAAATAAATCTCCACAAAGTTTGATGAGGATATTTTACTGATGCACTGAGTTAAAACAAGAAAAAACAAAAATGACAAGGCCAAAATTATTAGCCCTCTGACAATCAATCGTCAATAGTGTAAGTCAATAGTGACCAACATGGATGTGTGCTTCGTTTCATTGTCTAGCTGGAAGACCCAACGGCAACCTAAAGCCAGGCTAGCAGCAGATTTCTTCACGTTATCCTTCAAAATGTCAAAATAATCTTCTTTCTCTGTGACCCCATGCACCTGAACGAGGTCTCCTGTGCTTGAAGCAGCAAAACAGCCCCACAGCATTATGCTCCCACCACCACAACTTTGGAAACGGTGTTTTTAGAGTTGAAGGCCTCTCCCTTCCTTCACCCAAAAAAAGCAACATCCATGTGCCCAAACAGCTCCAGTTCAATCTCATCAAACCAAAGGACAGACTTTCAAAACTCATCCCCATGTTTCAAATTGTCACGGACACACTTAAGTCTGGCTTTGATGTGCCGCTGTGTGGGTAATGGCATTGTCCTTTGGCACTGCCCTCTAAGCCCACCATGATGAAGAGCCCTCACAACAGTCTTACTTGAACATCAAGTCCTGATGAGGCCAGTTCAGCAACAATCATCTTGGCAGAGATCCGGGGGTTGTTGTTGACATCTTTGGCAATTTACCTCTCTAAGGTTTTTTATATTTTGCACTTGCGCCTATGCCCAGGTTTCATTTATAACAAAATGTGTCTGCTTGTGCTTTGCAATGATGCAGCATACAGCTGTTCTAGACACCACAAAACACTTGGAAATGGCAGTAAAGCCGCCCCCCTTCAAATGGGCATTCACCATCTTCTTTCTGAGGCTTTGCTTTTCGGCAGGATGAAATTACTTGTCACCAAGAGTGTAAGAGTAGAGCCTCTCAATCTAGCCACTAGCCCTGTTCACTTGAGTCCATTTAGTACAGTTCAATGCCGATTGATTGTTCAGGTGTTGTTTGAAAGATAGAAATTTCAATTTGCTACCATTCTCTTGAGGAATTCACCTGGGGGCTCATAATTTTGACCAGACCAATTTTCAATACATGTGTTATACAGCAAACCTGAAGGTTTTTAAATAAATCTAAATGTACACAAATGATGGCCCTTACATTTATGACTGTTTTACTCTGTAAATGTTTATGAATAATGCAAACATTTGACAGAATTTTAAGAAAATGTTCCATTTCTACTTGGGGGCTAATAATTTTGACCTTAACTGTACACCTTAAACTCTCAACCTAGCTGCCATAGCTTGTCGATCATGGCAAAACAGAGACAGCGGCATTACAGTGAGAAAGTGCAGCATGAAGGTCAGTTACACAGTACGGGAGCTGTAAAATGTGAAGTAACACTCTGCGGCTCTCCTGCCAGATTTTTGAAAATGATACTTGCTGACATTTAGTGAGACACAAACATAAGCTGCTGTCACCGAACACTAATGTAAAACATCCATCTTCCTGAGCACACTCCAAGGGCACCTGTAGAGAGCCACATCTATGATGCCTCACTGCCATCTCCTGTTACAACAAACTTTAGAGGCTGAGCTCGAAGTATGATTTGTAATGTAACACTGCCCCCTTGAGGTGTGGTAAGTTTCAAGTTGTGGCCACTGGTGTGTGATGTGTTACTGGAGCATTAAAAGTTCTGATTAAGTTTAAACCACAGTAGGAATACAGCACAAAGGAAAGCTGTGAAATCGTCAGAAACTTACCTTTATATCCTTTCAGTCAGCTTTTCCATGAAATGTGTCAGCTTGTAGCATCACCGAAAGTTGCACAGCACACCTTATGGCCCTTGTACCTGTTTGGAGTCATAATGGGTGAGTTTTAGAACATTAGGGCAGTCTAGAAAATGTATACTGCTGGCACCAATACAGACCAACATGCCAATTTAGTCCAGTACAGAGTAGGCCTAGTTAATAGGCAATAATATTGACAGATATTTACCTTTCAATTTTCTTTGATATCACTTGCATGTGTAGCAACATGTTTGGATCTCAAACACGTTTTATCTGTAATTGAAGAGAGAATGAGGGAATTAACAAAACTGAAAGCCTGACACTTAAATGTTAGTTTCTGTAAGTTTACTGTACACTCAGTTGGCAGGTTATTAAGTAAGCTTAAACGTATGCAGTTTAATGGAACAGTGTTCAGGCTTTGTTGAAAATGTTTAAGAGAGGTGTTGATTTAACTTTTTAATATTTTGGAGGCCTGAATTTGCGTATTTATTGCAGGACTGCTGTATTAAACTGCATCCGTTTTAGCTGGGTGTCCTTATTGGCTGCTACCTCGCTTAACAATATGTAAACAAGCATTGGTCCCATGAGAAAGATTTTATCCATGTAATGAATGTCTCCTTGTCTATGCATTGTTTGTTTGAATATTTTGTAAACAATTTTTTTTTTTAACTTATAAGTAGTAGTACTCGACTAACATCGTGGGGAAATCAACAGGTTAATCTATATCCCAGCGTGCCTGGATGACACAGGTGTTGCGAATTGGAATATTTTTAACTTTATTGGCAATTTGCTTTATGAACAAACATTCAGGATAAAGTGTCTTTGAATACGCAGATGGGAAAATACAAGCATGAGCACATAACAGAAACCATTGGAGTAAGTTGGAAAGCTTGTTTTGGTCTAGCGTTGTTGTCTGCAGTGACGTTTCCCAAATTAAAAAAAACAAAAAATTTTTTTAACACCACACAACTAAACTCTATGCGACTGTTTTTTGTTTTGTTTGTTCGTTTTGGCTGTCTTTTAGCTCGAAAGATAAATACCACAACGTTGGTCTGTCCGCAGGAGTTGGTTTCAGCGTGAGTAGAAAGGGGCGTGGTTCGCCAGGTCTAATGTGGCGTTCATAAACTATCGGAAATAACACTCAGACTTACGGGAGTACGAATGACAGGATGGATTCAATAAAAAGCCAACACACATCGCTGTGAAAAAGTAAACTTTACGATTCCTAGGTTTGGTAAATATAAAGTGTAGTCATGGGAAATAATGTTGTCAGTGTATTTTTTTTAATTCTTAAGTACATACAAAAAATGCTTTCCTTGCTCCACATTTGTTATTAATATTTTCGATTTAGCTTTTCTCTTCACCTTTTCTTGACCTTTACTTTATGAATATTGTACTGGTTGCGCAACAACAATACTTTACTAGAGTTTGTGCACCTAAAGATTGTCACCTATAGGCAAAAAAAAGGTAATTAAAACACTGACGCACTGTCGCAAATTTCCTAGCTTTGCTGGCACTTAATCATATATACAAACAATACAATAAACAAAAACCATTTAAAGATGTGCTTTTGCACCCGTCTTTTGGTCGAAAGCGCTTCGAAATGCCCATCTTAGTGACTCTGGCAGAAAGAAGCTTAGGAGGGGCACCTGAAGGCACCACTAGTGCAGATCACTGTTGTGTGCGGTTTGCTTGCTGTATCTGCTGTATTGCTGGCTCCCCTCTGTCCTCCATTAGATCTCGGCTCCATCCCCGCTGTACGGCGCAGGCCCGAAGTAGCGCAGCCGCTCTGAGGTTAGTGCCCTACCGCGCAATCTCCATTTATTTCAGCCCTGGCGCAGCCGCATCATCGAACCCGGCAGCGTTTGGGGCGAAAGATGCAGATTGTTTAGATGTTGACTGGGGCAGTGTGATGCATTTATGGCTTTTTGTGGGGAATCATGTTGTAGGCGGGTATCGACAGCAAGCTCGTAGAGAGTAGAATAGCTATGGATGAGACGTAGGCCACCGGGCCTGTTGTAGCGCTATATTTTGTTTCATATTGCGCGGGTTTCATGCTAGCCGCTGCGCTACAACGGTTTACCTTTATTTAAACACCGAAATGATTTATGTTTAGTGTCCGAACACCAACAATGCGGCAGCTGCTCTCGATCGTAGCCTATGTCCATTCAAATCGCCCAAGCTGCACTGCTCAATTGTTAGCGAGCTAGCTTATTAGCCAAATGTAGGACATTGCTAGCTTGGCTCGGTTTGGCAGTCGTCAATCGGCCCGGCGATTCTGCTAACATTACAGCACTGTAATGCTTCTGCAGTAAAAATGGTTATTTACTAAAGGTAGTTATGCCTACTTGCAAAGTGCTGTGAAAATGTGCCCGATTGCAGGCCGGGGAAACAATAACACATGTTATTGTCGAGTCGTGCACCGATTCGTTTGTCGTCCCATTGATCCTATCAGCAGCTACAGTCCATGTATTGGGTACAGTCAGGTACATGTCTGTTTGTAGCTCATGGCATAATTTTGACTCCTTGTTTTGTAATTGTGTATTGTTTAACAACGTTCCTGTTCAAGTCTCTTTCGAAAGAGAAAACACGTGTGTATTGGAGAGACGCCTTCCAATAAATATTCAATATTTCAGCTGCCTGCCATGAATGAAGTGAGCATGCTATCACCATTAAACTGGCTCAGTGGTTAATTTCACTCAGACTATAATGTCCCTTCACACACACACACACACACACACACATGCAATTCCATTATGAATATGGAACAGGCTGACTGCCTCAAAACGTGCCTGCATTTAGGTGTTTTTGCTTATTTCTTTTACTATAAAATTTCCTTTCAGTCAGTTATATGAAACAATGGTATGTATCTAAAAAGTGCCAAGAAATATCTATCAAGATGTGTTGAATGCACATCTTGCAAATCCGTCTCTTGTAGGACCTATTACTCAACATAATGTGTTTCATGGATTAGAGTGCTGTTCATCAAAATGAAACTATATTGATACAATATGAAGCCCTCTAGTGGCACAGTAGCAATGGTGCACACAAAGCACAACAATAAACACAAGCATATCTTCACACTTGATATATACACTAGGGGTGTTGTAATATATATATATATATATATTGCAGATAATTGTGATATTAGAAAATGAAATATTGATATTGTGTTGATAATACACATATGACAATATTGTGTAAATCTAGTACAGATGTTAGACCTTGTGGATCTTTCATTTATCAGTTCATCTGGTTGCTTTTTCACTATTCATAAAGTGCGATTGTTTATTTTGTACGCTGTTGCACAGTTCTGATTACATTCACAAGTTGCACTCGTATTTTGATTGTAATTAATTTCCCAAAAAAGACAAAATACACAATAAACAAAGTTAAAGATAAATGTGACTGGTAATATTTTTTCAAGTTCAAGTTTTCTATAGATGTCACAATAATATTGTTAATGTGAATTCTTTTGGCCACAATAGTTGTATAGTGAAAATCTGATATTGTGACAGCCCTAAAATATACTATTTGTTTTATCAGTGTTTCTGATGAATTTGTATTGACTTTTAGTCCAATTATGTCTAACTACATACTGTATTTTTATCATAAGACTGAGTTATGCTGTAGTTATGATCACAAGCTTCTGCTGTCCAGCTGTCCTCCAATATTGATATTGCATCTTGCAATATCAATATTGGAGGACAGCTGGTAGTACATATCACATTATTGTGTATTCAATAGTATGCATCTGCTAAGCTGTATAGCAATAGTACAGCAGGAATTGCTCCCAAATGAGTTTTGTGTTATTACAATCAATAGATGGAATTTACTCGGGCACCTTATGGGCGTAAAACCGTTCCTGACATCTTATGATGCATCTCTTCTTTTTCTGTTTCTCTCCTTAGTTATTGTGGATCCAGCAGTGTAGAAGAGGTGGCCAATAATGGACGAGCACGTCATTAACCAGACAGAACACATGACCACCATTGAGGCCAGCGCCGTCAGCCAACAGATCCAGCAGGTGCACTTTAGAAGCATGATAACTAAACAGTGGAAACCAGGAAGGATGAAGAGGCAGTCATCATCCGTAGCACAAGTCCCATTATTTTACCCGCTAGTTAGGCTGTTAGACTAGAACAGAGTAGAATGACATCTCATTCAGATATGAGTACAATGATATTTAGAAGTTTAAACCCCCTACTTGGATCTTTACTGTGTATAGGTACATGTGGCCACCTATACTGAAGCGTCCATGATGAGCGCCGAGGAAGACTCAACATCCTCACCAGATGACGATCCTTATGACGACACAGACATCCTCAACTCTGCTGGCACTGATGAGGTCACCGCCCACTTGGCTGCTGCAGGTATGTCTATACTCTACCCAGTAGGGAGAAACTGAGCATTTAGTGGTTTCAAATCAGTGGAAGTGGGATTTATTTGACAAGAAGCATCCAAGGATGCTTGAAGAGTTCTTCCAAACAAGGTCTGGCAGTACTATGATACTCTGTGAGTCGTTTTGGCTGTGACAAAAGCAATGATCTTCTCAAAACAAACATTTGAAACATGATTTTTCTTATCTTGCATCTCTGATGAATTCTACTAATCGAGTAAAACGTTCATAGCTTGAGTTCCATGTCATGCTTTTAACTGAACAGCAGGCGGTGCCAGTGGACTGCTTTGTGGAGGCAGGGCCACTCTATTATATTGCCTTCTGTCCTGCTCCCATCAACACCTTTTTTGTCTTTTCCCTCGTAAGTCATCAGTGCACCAAATGGTGCCAATGAGCCGCAGTTGCAGCTCAGCTCCATTTTAAACCTGTCTCATCCGTTTTTTCCTAATCAAATCAAAAAAGGAAGTGTGAACAACAACAACCACATAGGATGTACATTCAAGATAATTATTGAAAGCTCAAATAAGGGAGGGAAAAACGCATATAGAAACAATCTACTGACTGTTGTTCATCCTTATTATTAGCCTCTACTTTTACTAACAGTCCAACTTGCTCTTTCTCTCTCAGGGCCAGTAGGCATGGCAGCTGCTGCTGCTGTGGCAACTGGTAAGAAAAGAAAGAGGCCTCACATCTTTGAGTCCAACCCCTCCATCCGCAAGAGGCAGCAGACTCGTCTGCTCAGGTCAGCTTAGAACACCACCACCACCACAGGATGACTTTCCCCAGTGCCTCTACCGTGTATTTTTCCCTCTACAGTAACGATGGCAAAAATGTCACTTTCATCACCTGAGTTCATTGTTCACTCAGAGTTAATGTTGTTCAATAAGGCTTTCATCCTGAACCAGGAGGTAATGGATGGTGTGTGTGTGTGTGTGTTTACAGGAAACTGCGAGCCACCCTGGATGAGTACACCACCAGAGTGGGCCAACAGGCCATCGTGCTGTGCATCTCTCCCTCAAAACCCAACCCTGTGTTCAAGGTGTTTGGTGCTGCTCCTCTGGAGAATGTGGTGAGTGTTAAACAGTCAGCAGGTTGACCACATTTGTTCACTAATTCCTGCAACATGTTACTGCATTCTTGCCAAAGATGTTCCTGTAAGGTATGCACTTAGAACCTGAAAGGTACATTGAACTATGCAGCTTCAATGACGTTCGTTTGCTATGCAGCCTGATATTTCTTTATCCTATTATCTTTGCAAAGAAATCATTCATGCCTAATGAGACAGCTACAGCAAATTTTATTTTCATTGTAATCTTCTCTGACAGAAGATTAGAAACAAGGTTCGCGCGTCTTTTGTTCTAATAATCTTTTACTTTGTGTGCAAATGAAAAAAGGCTAGAAATGTATTGCGTTTGCAAAGATATTTATCAGCAAGTGTTTGGTATTTTTTAAATGAATTAGATATGATCAAATAGAGTCATTTCTTTATTTGTTGATCTAACATTTGCCTTGCAATAGTTCCAGCACTAAACTGAAATACTGTGCCACAACTGTCTTTCTGTCCTCCAGGTGAGGAAGTATAAGGGCATGATGTTAGAGGACCTGGAGAACGCTCTGGCTGAACATGCCCCCGCTGGTGGAGAACTGGCATCAGAGCTGCCCCCTCTCACCATTGATGGCATCCCTGTCTCTGTGGACAAGATGACACAGGTCAGGCTCAGCACTCTCTCTGTTTATCTGTTATGGTCCAAACCTCCCAAGTAAAGTACGGCATTAAACAGTTATTTCTTTATAGAAATTGACAAATTCAAAACTTCCCTTTGGTGTCTAAGATGCAAACACAATGTCCAGCAGAGGGCACCATTTGGCAACAAATCAGAGCCCCAGATAGTGTTTTATGTCTGTTGAGAGCAAGAGCTTAGCTAGCTATGTGTATCAAGGTCAAACGCTCAGTTTTAGCTGTTTTCACATGTCCATCTAATGAGTTTGATTCATGCGTAGTTAACCAGTAATTATTTGCCAAATACTTGCATTCAGTTTCATGTTAAAGAGTGACGTCGGCACTGTAATTCATGCATACATTATGCATGATACCTAGGTAGTGTCTGCCTCTGAGGACGAGCCAAGCCTTCTCCCTTTGCTACACAGACTGCAGTACCAGTGAGAGGGTGTGCAGAGCAGACTGCTGTTTGTAGGCCTTTCACTGCAACATTAGCACCATTTGCAGTCTCAGTCCTCTCTTCACCCGTGGGAACCCGGCTTGTTTACTCTGCCTTCCCAGTGCTGCCAATGCATTCTCTGGATCATCGTCAGAGTAGCCAGCATGGCAGCGGCCCTCAGAGACGGTCTTCAACCCTGGGAGCACGCTAGCCAATCCCAGGGCCAGATGTGTCCACTGAGGGCAGGTGTCAGTTGGTGCTTGTTTTTCAGGAGGTTGTAGGATGAGATTATCGTGAGTAACCTGTTGCCTCACTCAACTCTGCCGAGCCAAGTGGAAAGGTGTGTGTGTGTGTGTGGGGGGGGGGGGTCTCACCTGTAGCCAGACACTCACCCAGGAACACATGAATATGTATGAACACACACACTTTGCTGTTTGGTGTGTGAGGGGGCAGGTGTGTGTGTGTGGGTGTGTGGGTAGGGGGGGGGGGGGGTTACTGAGGCTGAATGCAATCATTAGTGTTGGAGGGGGTGAGCGTTAAGTAGCAGCTATATAAATGCAAATTCCTCATCATTTCCTCTCGTCGTGCTGCGTTTGAGTTCAGCCTTGTTTATGCCTCCGCTCACCTCCACCTTTTGTCTCCACCTTGTTCTGCTTCTTCTTCCCCCAGATTCCCGACGACTTTCCTGCTTTAAAAAAACAAAGCAGACTCCTCATATCACTCGCTGCAGTGCAGAGTGAAGAAAAGGATATTTGGACAGATCATTGATTTCACCCTCTCTGTGAAGGTGTTTGTCCACGCTGTTTATTAACATTCTTGTGTAATTATTCCCATCAGAACAGCCACTGACTTCTCTATTAACACCATCAGCGTCTGTAGCAGCGCAGAGCAAATTAAAAGCCTCATTATCAGCTGAAAGGCTCCTTCACTGAAGCAACTCCACAGCTGAGGTATTCTCACTAAATGACGCATGAAGAACACGTGATGTCTTAAACCTGGAGGACTTTTTTCATATAAACTTTCTAGCCAAAGGAGCCAAATGAAGCTGATCAGATAAATCTCTCTGTATGTCGCAGTATAACAGACGTTCTAGTTTTTAAATCGGTGTCGGTGGCGACTTTCCCACACTGGCTCACTGTTAGCAATGCGTTTTGCAAAGATTGGTTTTCCAGAGCAGAAGGAATCAAGGAAAGTTATTCGGTCTAAAGCCTTTTCCAGCTCCCTGTTTTTCTGCTTTCTCTTCTGGAATCACAATTTACGTCCAGGTTCCCAGCGAGGAAATTCACTCCAACATGATGACATCATTAATTTTCTCAGGTCACGAGGCTGCAGTTCGTTTTGACATTTTGACGTTTGCTACAAAAAATGACTCTTAGCATTGTCAGAAAATTATTAAACCACATTTTACTAAAGCAATAATAAATAAAATGTTTATTTTTGTTGTTTTAATGACAGTGTTTCAATTTAAAATAAATTTCTTATATTCGGTCAAACATGATTATTGTTGCCTCCTTGGGCCCCAAAAAGCTGTCCCCCTTTTCCCCCTTATGGAGTGAAAACATGTCTCCTCTCTTTGAGTTTTATTTCTGGGTAAATTAATCCTTCACAGGGACACTGCAGAGTCTGGTGATAACAGTGAGTCCAGGAGAAAATACTTTCATTAGAAAAATGTTTTTTGTTTTTTTTTAAATAAAGAAATAAAAAATCCTTCAGATGATTAGACTGTTTTTGTTTCTAGAGATGTCACACATTTATTTGACTGTAGTGGCCTCTGGGCTTCCGTAGATGATCAGAAACTGTATTTTAATATAAACCAACTGTTTATTTGCAAAGAATTGTAAATTACTATTTTACAATTCACCTGTTAATGCCTCCAGCTGCGCTGTTCCTGATGCTCCCAAACGCATCATTTCTGTCACCTTTAATTTAAATATTCAGCTCTCGATGCTGTAAAAGTCCCCTCAGGGTCTCCACTGGCTGCTCTGTCCTACACATGTTAAGGTTGTGAGAAATCCTGCTGACAGACAGACAGCAGCTTAACCTCAGCGAGGAGAATAATATAAATACCTTAAAACCAGGGTAAAATGAGGGAAAGCTGCTGAATAGAGGCTTTCTAATACTGGGTTTAAATAATTGACTCAGGATTGAGTCCAGCTGTGGTGTTTATCATGGTGTTAAATGTGGAGTGAACTCTGTGTGAGTTGTAAGAACTGCAGAGGTCGAGTGAAACTGTCGTGTCCACAGACTGTAAGGAAAATAGATCATTACAAAGTCTTTTATCAAACACAGAGGCTGTTTGAAAATGAAGATCTGAATCAGAATCCATTTTTGGTTTTTATTTTCCTTCCCTCAGGTCCAACAGGTAATACCGCACATTTTAAACCTTTCACAGGCTATTTAATTTTAGGAGTTTTGGACATGCAGGAAAGGACGAAGTCATGTGACCTTCATTGTCATAGTCATGTGACTGAAGGTGGCAGCTTATTTAGATTTCGGCCATTGACAGTTCTGAATTCTCCTGATTTTAGCAGCCTTTTCTCAAACAAAGCTCATCTCCTTGTACTAAACAACCACACCGAGAAGAAACGTGGGTGTAGTGAGTGTGTCGTAGAATGAGAGAGAGAGAGTTGGTTTGTCTTTCCACAATCACCTCTGGTTTGGTGGAAGGAAATCCTCAATTCACAGAGTAAGATGTGAAAATATT
>JBBPCS010000330.1:5671438-5691866 GCA_037974645.1 Hollardia meadi
TCTCTCTCTCTCTCTCTCTCTCTCTCTCTCTCTCTCTCTCTCTCTCTCTCTCTCTCTCTCTCTCTCTCTCTCTCTAAACTCAACCTCCTCCCTTTTACCTGCGCGTCCAAGCTGCACACTGGCAGAAAGAAAGGTGCTCCGTTCACCTTTTTAAAGGCGCAGACACACAAAGGGCGACAACAGGTTCCAATCCTTGCATGGGAATAAAACAACAGCTCCCGACAAAAAAGGCGCAACTGTTTGAATAGTCTGTGTTTAAAACCTTTAAGCATATCTACATGTTTCCGACATGACTTTAACTTTTACAGATTTGTGCATTATTAAATTTGGCTCTAAGGGTATGAATCGTACCGGTGTGTACCTGTGTTCTCAACAGTGGACGCGTTTCTAGAAGCGGGACACAAACAGCTTCCGTCCACCTCGTTTAGGATGCGACTCCAGGGATTTGCCCGGTAGAAAAAGACACATTTTCAAGCATCTCACCCGGCTATAATCCAAACTGCCCGCGCGTCCCCTCTGCTGGCGCATTGGCCTCGGGTACCGCCGGGCTCTGTCATTTAAGGTGGCTCTCTCTGCCGGCGAGGAGACCTTAAAAGTGGTGCTGTTTTAACCCCGGGGACTGTTGCAGTCTGAGCGGATGAGGATTGTTTTTTGTCTCTCTGGATTAAACGATTTCCTGAGGAATAATTCGGACCAACCCCCTGTTTAGACTGAGGTTTAGACCCAACCCAAGAAGACACACACACGCGCGCGCGCGCGCGCGCACACACACACACACACACACACACACACACACTTTTCTTTGGCTAAGACATCCATCCATTTAAAAAAAAATGTATTTTACATTTATACTTTTAGTTGTAGACATTCATTGATGCTTGGTCAATTAAATAATTAAAAAAACACAAATAAAAGAAGCATCTTTAAATTATGCCTACACATAAAAGGATAAGGAATGAAAAATTTAAGTTTTCCCATCTTCAGTTTCATGCCATCATATCTGTATACACAAATTTAAGGCTTAGTGGAATTTAATCTCTGCTGAAGCCTATCATTTTAATCTAAATGTAAGATCTAATGTTCCTTCTTCAGTTATTTACTGCATGATAACTAGTGGCATATCCTGCTGAAATTCAATACATAAAGGCTAGATTAAAATATTTCACACAGACCTGACGCCTGTTTTTTGTTTTTTTATCCTAAAGGCCTTTACAGTCAGCAGAGAGGAGGCCTGCAGGCCTGTGGTTTATGTAGCTATAGGTCAACAGTGTACAGTTTACCTGAGCAGCATCTGCAGACCACATGTTGTCCCTATAGAGGGTAAAAGAGACTGTTGGAGAAACTGGCCTGAATTACAAGTTAACCTACAATTTCTATTTTAGTTTTTTCCATCATTGGTATCTGACTTCTGCCAGAAAATGGACAGAGCAAACATTAAACTGACTATACTGTCTAATTGATAGCTCATTAATGTCCAGTATAACCTGCTTTTTTATTTTTTTTATTTTTAGATATCACACCAAGCACACATCAGATAGACTATTGGCGCATCTTTTCCCAGTCCCCCCCACTCCCCACCCCATCCCAGGATTAGTTGGAGTCGCCTGATGCTGTTGAAGCTGCAGTTCTTGGGTCGAGATGCTGCAGGATCAAATGACCACGTCCAGATGGCTAATGATTATCAAATACTGCATTTAAAGCCTGCACTAGTGGTTAGTGCGTGCAGATTGCATAATATTTCCTGTGCGAGGAAAGCTTGAAAAAAATGCCTTTGCTGTAAAGTGGGAATATTCAATTGACTGACACATATATATTAAGTTATCACACATGCCGTATTGTGGTTATTGTCTGTCTCTTTGGTTATTAACATGTCATCAAAACTCTTCATACAACCTGGTGTTGGTGTCCTCACAGGCAGCATCTCTCGTGGGCCTTTAGGGGCCTCGTGTTACTCCTCATCCTCCTCTCTTACGCAGAGCTGCGCACCACCAGAGGGGCCCCTGCTGAAGTGACAGGTATGTCCTCAGTTCTCTTGAGGACGCCTAATATATGAGAGGCTCATCTCAGATGGCCGGCGAGAGTCCATTTACCTGCTGTTGATAATTAGGCAGATAGGTGGACAAAACTCGTCTAATATTTAGAGGTGGTGCGACTGGGTTTGGTTTCATTCTTTTCAGGGGTGGATAGCGACAGTGAAATCAATCCGCGGAGGCACGTCGTCGCTGCTCAGCGTTGAAGGAGCCGCAGCCCGAAACGCTCTTGACGCGGTCTCCACCTGGAAAACGCTGAAACCGGAGCCGCGCATCATCTGTGCGAGAGGCCGGCGTGTATAGGAGATGAGTAACCCCCACGATGAATATTTTAAAAGACTCATTTGGTTCTGTGCTGTCGTGCCGGGGCGAGATGAAAACATGGTGCCAGCGAAGGGATCGGACGGACGGTGCGCGTTTGCGCCGCCACCCGTCTCCCGTGAAGGGATCCAGGGCACATGATAGGACGCCGGATGAAATAATAATGCGGCAAGATTCAGTCTGCTGCTCCGCAAGAAAAACGACGGCAACAATAGAGATCACTTTACTGAGGATGATGAAAATGCTATTTATCCCATACGATTTATTTATAGGTTACAAGAGAATGTCCTGAATAATATATCTAATATATTACATCAGATAATTATTATTGAGCCAGTTGTAGATTATTCTATATATTGTGTATACTGGACAATAATTAATGAAATTACAATATTTAAAAAGAAAAAAACAAAAAAAAACATTTCAGTTATATTAAATCAAACATGATCTGATTGATTCTTCATTTCTCTGTGGAAAAAATACAATCTTAAATTATAATTCTCTTGGTGTGAAATTACATTTTATCTCCAACTGGCGTTACTTCTGCAGAGGATTACCAAACAGGGGATTATTTACATGCCCTCAGCACATGCAGCATCATTACTCAGGAAAATAAAAACATTGTAAAGATGAAAATAAGGTCATGGAACAAGGCCAACGATAATACACATTTGACAACTGCTACTGTCTTTTTGCAGGGATTTTTATTATTGAAAAAGCAGATGTGATTTAAAAAAAACACAGGAAAAACAGGACAACCTTTTATTCATTAATATATTAATTGATGTATAAAACCGCTCACTCGCTGTGTGACATATCTGTTCCAAGTGACTGTGTCCATACAAACCTAAGGGTCTCCGACACCAATGAGACCACCAGCACCATCTCTCTGCTGTCAGTCTGGTCCCTCTGTCGCAGCAAAGGAGTGGAGATGGGTGGCTGGGTGGCTGGGTGGGGGCATGTTAGTCAGTGGGTCATCTATTAGTAAAGACTCAGGGATCATTGTGTTTGCTTGCTCACCTCATCCACCCCCCGACTTTGCCAGTGAAACACAGCTTGTAACCCGAGAGAGCCCATTGCCTGTCACCCAGCCCCGGCTAGAGAAACCCAACACACAGCCTGCATGTTGGTGATGGCTAACCCAGACTGATTGACAGGCTGTCAGCTCCACAGCTTTGGGGGCGGGGCGGGGCGGGAGGATAGAACAGAAGGGAAAAACATAAGAGGAGAAACAAACAACAACAACTTTAGCGACATATTTTAGGTTTCTTTGGTCATGATTGCACGATGGATCTGTGGAGGCCTCGTGTCATGACAACAGTTACAAGTGACTCTTTTATAAACATAGATGACTGCAATACAAACTAGCCGTGCGTTTATTGAAGAATGTACGCATACTGTAGATTTACTGCCAAAAGCTTTGCTATGGAAAATACAGCAGCCAACAGTGATTGATCATAACTTGCAGCAGACAGTCCGCGAGCCTAATGTGGAGCCTTGGGGCATCATAATGCCTTAAAAGGCCACAGCAGCACAGGTCACCTGACCACCCTGTTCAGCCAGGACCAATCAGACAGCTGACATTACGTCATAGAGGCCCTTGGTGCTTCTTGACCAACGCACTGCAGATAAAACAGAAGCTTTAAATATTTCATTGAGATTCTCAGGTTGCTGGACTCCTGGAGGTCAGGACTGTGAAGAAACAGATAGCCTCGTCCTCTCCTCCCTCCCTCCCTCCCTCCCTCCCTCCCTCCCTTCATCCTCCTCCTCCTCCTTTGATGCAGGAGAACGGTCAGCAGGGCGGAAACAGACAGTGGGGTTTTTATTTGACTGCAAAGTTGCTTCCAACATGCTACTCTGGAGCAAAACTGCTGCAGCATGATGGCAGGTGTCACAGGACACATTTGCGTGCTTCATATCGCCCGTTTAAGGGAAACCGCCAGCTGTATAATGTCCTCTGTGGCTCTGAGGGGGAAAATAATCTGGACATCATCCGAGACTTCAAATATTTGATACAAAAACAATTGCTGGAGTGCCCTTTTAATATGTACCCACAGTATGGTGAATCATTTATCTGTTATGCAGGAATTTGTTGGAACACAGACACATGTCTATCATCCGACTGACATTCCTGGCAGGGTGCTGCTGCTGGAGCTTGTGGCCTGGCACAAGATAAACAGAGAAAAAGGTGTGTATAGGGACGGTACCGAGTACCTCATAATAAACTGTAAATCATCTCAATCCAGTGTATGAATACAGCCTCAAATACACAATGCGTATTTATTCTAGGGGTGTTCTTGTTATGTTGTCTCCCCATTTTTGTGTAAATATGACAAAGAAAAGGATGATACACTGACCAAACTTTAATTTCCTCGGCTTATTGCAATATACAACCAAACAAAAAGCACCAAAAACATGAGCATTGTGATCATTCATCCGAACATCTAAGACATATCAAACTGGGGAGTAATTTCATGTCTCAGCAGTGCTACAGAAATAAAGACAGACAGTAAGAGAGAGCAGATTGCTGCGTGACAGAATACATTTTTCAGAGGAGAGGGGATTAAACAGCCTTATGTCACAGCATTTATTTTCTCCTGCTGTGATTATACAAGGGGGGGGGGGGGGGGGGATGTTTCAGCTGAGGTGGATAGAGGAGGAAGGATGAGGCAGCGCCCTTCCTTGGCTCTCTTATGAAACTGCAACCCTCATTGCATGTGGAGGCTGCCCTCGCAGCAAGGTTAATCTCACACAGTCCAATGTCCCCTTCAAAATAAAACCCCAGTCAGAGGCTCAGATGCTGAGCAGATTTGGCGCAATCACTGCAGTATACAAGACTTATGCAATGCTATATAAACCCCCAACCAGCACTTTGAAGGGTTAAGACACCGGTCACTCAATGTCACGGGCTACAATAATAGAATTACTACCAAATCCGTTTTTAATGTTGGCTTTGCAGTAAAACTCAGTAGCCAGTGCTGTGTGTGTGTCTCTGCATGGCTGCAGTCATTCATCACCCCCCATTCCAGACTGGAAGTACTGGAGTACTAACCTAATTCTCAGGTTTCACAGTACATCATCCCAGACAGTGGCTCATATTGCACAAACTGACTGAGACATGGAGGTGTGAAGTCTCCACACGGGAGTGTAGAGCCACACTGACACCTTGTGGAAGAGCAGAGGCAGCTGCAAGAACAAAATATGTTTATATCTATTTAAAGTGTGGTCTTCTTAAAATGTTTGGATGCCAAATTGGGCAGCCTATTGTCACTATTGATGAGAACTCGATACATTAATGCTCAAGAAATGTTGAGGGAAATTTCCTAAATAAGAATATAGGAATTATTTTGTTCTTTTAGGAGACTAGTTCTTGGCTCTCTGAAGACACATGTGGTATTTGAACAAATGTTTGTTTTTTT
Organism: Hollardia meadi; assembly: GCA_037974645.1. NCBI lineage: Eukaryota > Metazoa > Chordata > Actinopteri > Tetraodontiformes > Triacanthodidae > Hollardia > Hollardia meadi. The sequence continues at coordinate 5,677,209 of JBBPCS010000330.1, forward strand.
TAAATTCAAGATTTAAGATGCAAAAGTTTTGTCACATGCAATAAAAAAGCAATTTGAATTAGTAAAAATAAGAATAAAAAAATATCCAAAATTACAACATAGAAGTTTATACATTTATGTAATAAGTCTTGAAATGCTAAAGAATGTTGTGAGCTGTGTAATTTTCCTATTTAAATGTAAAATATAGCCTTCATTGTGGCACAGCAAACTTCCTTCCTTCTTCCTTTAAGTGAATGTAATGCGTGAGTTTGAGAGGAGTGCAATCATTTTGTTCACCTAAAATATGTTGAGAGGATCTCAGGATATTTCAGCCATCTAACAAAGCTTCAATTCAGCTCACTGAGAGGAAGTTCCCCACAGAATCATGAAGGGAAATACACTTATCAGATGCTATGAACCCACAGGTTCCAAACATTGGGTTCTATCAACAAGAAGAGGGAGTGAAAAATAAGTTCACGATTCTTGTCATTACAACTCGGAAAACACTGAAATGTACCAATGAGATCTCTCTAAGAACGTACATTCATTGTTTTCTGCAGTAAAATATTGAGAAATGAAATTGCAACAGATGAAAATCATCCACCTCAGACAAAGACCATTTATACACATTGAATGTTTTATTAAAAAAGAAGTTATAACAGTTTATTTTATACACAACTATTTATGAGGTTATAAGCCTATTAATAGAGAGCATTTTGTCTTTTTGACAAGCATGCTCACTTCACAATGCAAAGAAAAAACAAGAGGAGGGCAAAGAGGGTGATAAAAATAAGACCGAGGATGGACTTTTCAAAAGAAAACAAACCTTTTGACTGAAGTATCACACACTAGGTAACAAATACATAGTTTCTATTAAAAAAAACCCTGCCATTTTCCATGCTGTGTGTGCCTGCCAAATCCCCTGATGGCATAAGTGGGCCAGCACAGGGCACAAATCCACACAAGCACAAGACAAAATGGGAGGTGTGCACCAAGCGAGCCTCGACTCCACACCAGAAGCATGCAAGTGCACAAGGAGACACAATCAACACATGGGGGAGGTGATATTACAGCATCAGGGTGCTGGCTCTCTGCAGCTGTGCTGATAAAACAGAGAATGGGCCCTGAACGTCCTGTCTATGGATTAATGATAGAACAGTCCATTTGCTTAGCTGAGGCCCTTCATGAGTATTGTATCCGGCAGGTTGTGGGGCTGGACGTTCCCTGCAGCCCTGCAGTTATCTGTACATCTGCGGTCTTAGAGCAGAAGAGGCGGAGGGGAGAAAGCCAAAGGGAAATTAAATAAAAGGTCGGTAAACATGTCGTCCCCCCCCCAATAATCTTTCAAAAATAATTTAGAATTTTAGTTGCAATTGGAAGCATAATCATTCACTGGTGTGAGATGTTCTTTCGTTGTTGACTTGAGTCGAAGACAACCTGAAACATAGAAGCGGTAAATATTTCTCTTTGACACTGGCCAAATAGGTTTAGAGAAAGAGAGTGAGAGAGAGGCAGAGGATGCCGCTGTAAAATTCACATGGTTGTCGTGTTCACCAGAGCAACACCACATCTGAGTACATCATCAATTTATTGCCCGGCAGATGCAAATAATGCTGAAAACCAAACTTAGGATTTTACTCAAAGACAACAGTCTTGTTTCTGAAAAAAGACAGAGTTCCCTGTTGCACCACATGCGTCATAGTGTGCTATTTTATTACAATTCTTGACTCAGATATACCGTACTTTCAGCACTCAAGTACAATACTGCACATTGTAAAGTAAAATAAGAATTCCTATGTGAATTACTTTAAAAAAAACCCAACTGATCAGTGTGATAATTTAGCTGAACCATAGGTTACAACAGTAGCGCCTGATGACCAAGATTAAAAACAAAAACGGAGGTCTGTTTGATGAATAAATACACATGTATAGGCAGCATAGGGGGAGAAAAAAAAAAAAAACACGAGCCAATTGTAAGAGCGGAGATTGGCAAACAATTTGCAGTTTTGTTCTGTTTGAGTGGATGTGGATCACAAAACGTCACCATAAACCCATGTTAAACATTCACACCACTTTATACTGCCTTTCACATGTCGAGTATCACCAAAGTTCACTCTGCTGCAACAGTTAAAATGGCTGCATCCTGCTGGAAGCTAACCCTGAGCAAACATTCAAAACGTCCCCAGGGCTGGACGACAGAGAGTATTATCCCATAGCTTTAAACAGTCAAACTCATCGGTTAAATATTAGAAATTAAAAACAAATCAAGGAAGTGTCTTTGCTCGAAATCTGCATTCAAATGTGGTGGGTGTTTTTGGAGATCTCTTGAAAAGGGCTGATCCACACTTCTCATTTCTGTACAGCTAGATCCATCAGGCTCACTAAAGGTCAAACACCACTGTAGTTTGAAATCACTCACACTCATCTGTACAACTCTGAATCAGCAAGAAGAGGACAAGCAGGCATGTCTATGGAGTATCTTACAGATAACCACACAACTGACACTAACTAAAAATCAGGTGAAAATGAATGCTTTATCAGTTTAAGTATACCAAACTAGCTAACTCTATCTGTAATACAGCCATGTAGCATATGTTGTTAAGTTGAAGTCAACACCCAGCAAAACTAACTATCCTGACATGTCAAAAAACACAGTTCAACAAATATTAGCATGATTTCCATCCTTTCGATACGTCCCCGGGTGAAAATGTGAATAGCAATGCAAGATGCAACCAAGCTGTATTTCAAACCTGAGCCATAAAAGTCTAACAATCCTATGCTAGTTCAAATACACCCAAGGCCTCTCAGCCCTGGGTCATTCCCCTTAACAGCAACAAAGGGAAGTTGTAGATGTAAAACCATAAATGGCACAGGATTAAATTGCAGGAAGAGGAGGATAAAAGTGGGATGAGTAAAAACAATGTGCTTTTCTGGTTACTTTTGACCTTCATGGCTTTTTTGAAACATGGTTTTTGGGGGATTTCTTCAATGGTCACCTTCCTTTTGTTATGAGGCACAGAAGAGGGAGACGACATCAGAGGCGATAAGGTGACCTCCCAAGTTGGATTCAGCCTTGAATCTCCCACTTGGGATTCACAATCTGCCACAAAGCAACCACTGATTCTTACTGCAATGCACGGTTTTCTAGGTAGTCTGACTGTCATGGTCGCCTCGACAAGCAACACTCGTTCAGCGTTTTGGGTTCAACACTGAGTTTTCATGAGGCTAAAGAGAGGTGTGTCTTATCACTGTACAAGGTAGATGCTGTACATTTAAAAAGAAAAAAGAAAAAATCCAAATGTATTGACCCCCGCCATCGCACAAAAAATGTACAAGAAATAAAAAGGAGGAAAAAACAGCCGAAAATCAAAGCTGCGATTGCAATTTCTTTCCACGCATCATGGATTTTACATCTCAACCTGCCACACTGAATCAACAATGACATTTTTTTTTTTAATAAGAAGTCAAATCTGTACATATTAAATTAATGTTAAATTCCCGTCGACAAAAATTGCTACAAGTCTGAATGTCATACATTGGGCTCTTAATCTGTCATCTTCTTCTAATGAGTGATCCAATTAGAGATCCTGGTTGGCAGACATGAAGTGTGGGAATCCAGTTGACGCAGTCGGGGTATACACCACAGATCGGACCAATACTACGGGCATGCAACGGAGCAAACTCCAGGTAACAGTGGAATGTGAGGAGGACCAATACTACACAAACCTGAATCTTCAACAAATCACACTTTTCTCAGATCTACTCGATAACCATATGACCATTCTTGTTGCTTTTTTTTTTTTTACTAAAAATTAAAGCAGACTTTAGAATAGTTGATCATTACATTCTTTCTCTATCTGGAAAGTTGCTCTTGACCATTAATACCCAAATACAATGTGAGTTTGTAAGACAGTGGCCTGCTGCACAATGAGAATGTTTGGTGCTCATGGTGCCTCCTAATTAAATAAAAAAAAATAGTGCAAACTGCATGATGTATGAGATTTATATATGGTCAGATGATTAAAGGGTAGCTCTGGTCTATTTTCAGTTCCCATCATGCCAAGTGAGTCTGACCACAATCTCCACAAATGCATCAGTTAAGCCACTTTTCATTGTCTTAGCCATACAGATTATGCAGCCATTGTATGCTCCACAAATCAACACCAAAAGCACCCGACACGCTTTTGTCACCACACAGTCACTGACCCTGTACTGAGACATGTATTTAATTGATTGGTTTTCCCAACACTTGACCTTATTGAGCATTTATTTTGCACTGCACAGCGGCACATGTAGACAGGCAGCTGAAGCAGGTCAACAAAGTAACAAAAAGATAAGTAACATGTCTAGGTAGCATCCATGCTGAACGTGAAAGAACTGACATGTCTCAATTGATGTGTTGAAAGAAATATGCTTAGGGAGCATTCAGGGTTGACTGATGAGTGTCAATTGGCGCTACACTTTTTGTATTTTTTTTTTTTAATGTAAGGTGTGCGCCTTAAAAATACTGCCTTGACTACAGGATAAAATTGTAAAGCTGCACCTCCAGGCAAGCAAGACCTTAGCGGCTCTGTAGTGGAGCAACTAACAACATGTTGGTCAGAATCAATTAGCATTGTGGAAAAAGAAATTAGGATTCAGGTACTTTAAAGTATATATTATATATTTTAAAAAAGTGAAACTTGAGTAAAGAAATGAGAGGTTCACAGGGACAATTTCCTGCCTATGACTACATGACGCACCTTAAAAATGTGGAGATGGCAGGGAGAGAATGTGAACGCAATCGCAACATCTGTGTAGGGAGAAAACAGCTACAGAATGGGAGGGGTGTCAAACACACCAAAGGCTAGATATCCATAAAAATCCTTGTTTAGTAGTAATAATAATAATAAAAAAATCAACTTGTTTAAATATGAATATTATAAGTCTGCTTTCTCATGGTTAGGAAATCAAATATAGTCTCTGTGGGGGTTAAAGGAGGGGGCGGGATGGGGGAGCCCTCCTATCACTACAACTCCATGTCCTGGGCTTCGTCTTCTGAGAAATCAGACATGGAGCTTTCAGATGAAGAGTCGCCTGCCCCCTCTTCCTGCTCCTTCAGAGCCTCCTCTGTTGCATATTTCTGGATGTACTCTGCGGAGGGAAAGACGGAGAGAAAGAGTGCATGGTCAGACAGGAAAAAACGCAAATAAACAGTGACCAGAGTTACTTAAAAGTTTGTCGGATGGTAGCGTGCAATAATCTAAGAACTTCAAGGTATCTGAGATCTACACCCAACAGATTCTGAGTAGGTTGAACCTTTAATTTTCTGCTTGTACTCCTCTGGTCGGTGAAGGTACATGGCAGCTGCATCTCCATTCAGGGGGTCGATTGGATTTGGGTAAGCCAGCAGCTGGGGCAGGAACGATTCAAAGATGTTGGTCAGATCTGGGGAAGAAAATGACAGATTACGGCTTTACCAGCTAAAAGAAATAAGTAATCAGACAATGATATAATCTGATGATCTCACTTTTTAACCCCCCTGTACAAACACTATAAACTTTAAAATCAACCCTGTGTCACACAATCCTGTTACTGCCGTTACTTTCAGGCTTCTTCCAAATCTAACCATTAATGGAGAAATGCTCAACCAATGTTCCACCAATTATGTGTCAGCTCATAATCAATTGACACACATATCAGTCTGCGATGACCACACACAAAAGGATCAAAGTCATATGGGGTGTATGCTGGCAGGCTACAAATGTAAAATCTTCAGACTGACCCACGGAGACTAAAACCACACTAGTCCCCTTTCACTAGCTCCCTGCTAGCAGGCCTCTGTTTTCTCTCAGAGCTGAGGCCTGGTAGAAAAACCTGCAATTCTGCTCTGATCTCCTAGGTGTCACCGTTGCGTCCATTCTAGTTAGGAAAATAAACACTTCCCCACAGTATATTTCGCAATATTATTGTGCTTAGCCGATTTAATCAGTGGCTTTTGTTCCCTCTTGCCTTGTGGAGATTGTTTACAGATGATGCTTTGTTGATTGGCCTATTCTTCCAATGTTTGTACAATCTGATTTTCTTTTTTCAAACACTCAACAAAACAAAGCATTCTGCAGCATTTTGAGTGCAAACAAAGGTAAAAGAACACAAATGTGATTATCACAAGGGCTTGAATTGATTATAAAGAAAAACAAGCCAAGTAACCTTACTTGATAACATTCGTAGCATTGACATCGAGTATGAACTCTTTTCCTCTTTCTTCACCCAATTCCAAAAAAGTTGGCACACTATGTAAAATGTCAATAACAGAATGCAATGATTTGTTTAATGACAATGGTTTTCCAAAGTGTACCCGAGCCAATGTAGTAATATCCTTCATAGAATCATGTCAGTTTTTATTGCAGTGCCACCTGAGGGTTCGAAGGTCATGAGCATTCAATGTTGGTTTTCGTCTTTCCCCCTCACGTGCAGAGATTTCTCCAGATTCCATTAATCATTTGATGATATTATGGGCTGTAGATGGTGAAATCCCCAAACTCCTTGCAATTGCACACTGATAAACGTTCTTAAAACTGTTGGACTATTTGCCCACGCAGTTTTTCACAAAGTAGTGAACCCCTCCCCATCCTTGTGAAGGACTGAACCTTTTGAGGATGCCCCTTTCATACTTAATCATGATACTATCACCTGTTACCAATTACCCTCTTTACCTGTGGAGTGTTCCAATCAGGTGCCCCTGTTCCAACTTTTCTGAAACGTGTTGCTGGCATAAAATTCTGAATAAGCATATATTTAGAAAAATCAATGAAGTTGATGAGATACAGCATTAACATATTGTCTTTGTATTGTTTTCATTTGAAATGAATGTTAAAAACGATTAGGAAATTATCACATTCTGTTTTCTTAATAATTTACAGAGCATCCCAACTTTTTTGGAACTGGGGTTGTATCAAAACACTGAAATTAGAGTTAATTCTGAATCAGGTTGCTTAAACACCATTGATGATTTTAAAATTAGTCTGCCAAGTCATATCCAGGACACCAGTGAACATAAAAAGGGAGGGATGCTGAAACATCAGCTGGGATGGGATTAGTGTAAAGCCATCTATATTGCTCAACAGCTACCTTAGCCCTGTGGAAGGACTGTAATGACAAATGAATAAGGAAATGGGGAGAAGGGCATAGAGCATGGAGAGTTGCACAAAGAGACACAGTGACAATGAGGAGAGCAACTGGGTGACAAACAGCAAGTACAATCGCTGCCATAGAGAGTATGTGAGCACGTCGCTGTCTCTCACAGCTGACAGACAGTAAATCATTCCTGTCAATGGTGAATGTTTTCTGACCTTGCTAGGTGAGGGTATTTTTTTTATTATTAGGTAGTTAGTGTTCTCTTCTCCCCTCGGTAAGTAGATTAGGGGCAGTAGTGCACACATATCAGCACCACTTCCTAATGTGCCCACACTTGCTAGTGAGCAGCCTGCAGTCAACTTTTTGGCGTTGATGGCACTGTGTCAAGTTCTTCGCATATAGTCACAGAGACCCCAGTGAGGAAACTTAATATGGACACGTAGGCAGTGGGGCTACTCACCATAAAGGGCTGTCCATGTCTGGTTGATGACATCTAAGCACACTGTCCCTGACCTGGGAAATCGAGAAGAAAGCAGAGTTAGAGTGGTCAGTTCAAAAGTGATCTGTGTGCATTGCATGTTCCAGCTCAAGGGCTGGATCCTTTCAAGCCCACTTTTCTACATTAATAATAACTGCGTTCCCTCCGCAGGAATTGTCCCCAGGGACTAGGAACCTTTAGAGAAATGTGTTTCAATCACAGGAACCAAGTTCTTGATCATGTTCCAGGGACACTATTTTAACCCCCCAAAAGTCCCTGGTTGGGGGTAAACCACTGCATCATTGAATATTTCTGATTGGTAAAGTACACCCAATATTCTATTTCAGTCACCATCTTTAAAAATCTGCAGCTGCAGACCAGTTTTTTTTTTTTTTTTGTTCGTTGTGCTTCGACACATCAACATAAAGTCCCAAAATTGGGATACAATGGTAATATGTACCTGGCAACCTTTAATATCCTATATGAATTGTGTGGCAGTCAGTTGTTTTAAGGAGGGTTCAGGAGATTCTTGTCAAGCTGTGAATTATCATTTGACCAGGTTGGACCAGATAGTTGCATTGAAATGGTTAATCATTCACTGGTAAATATGTTATTTGAAGTAGACCAATGACAAAGTGATGATGAATTCAAAAAAGAACTTGTCCTTCAGTGTTTTATCATAGCTTTTCATATGCACACAGGGCTCATGCCTTCATAAGACAGAGGATCAAAAAATAAAGTTAGACTCAAATGTTATAGCTTCATCTCTTATACCACCCCCAGCAGTGACAAAAAAAACCAAAACCAAAAACAAGTCAAAGCTGTTATAACAGGAATCCTTTCACTTTGTCTGCTTAAACAATACAAGCACTCATAACGAAGTTACATCTGGGTCTTATCGCTCCTACGTCATCCAGAAAAAGGGGTTTCCGATTTACATGTGTGAGAACGGAAATATAAGAGCTTCTCACAGGAAGGAGGATACTTTGATTTAATGATCTCTGCACACCGCAGGTCAAACTGACCTGCAAGCTGACCTGAACACAGAAGAGGAGCTAAGACACCTATCACCCTTCAACATAGTATATGGTAAATATATAAAATATAAGAATAATATAATATTGGAAGCCTGACAAACTCCACTACCTGTTCTTGTTAGCTGGCCAAATATAGCCTTAACCACAGATCTTTGCAGAAAAATTAAAGATTAATCAATGTTTACAGTTTATACATTATTTGCCTGTTTTCCATTGTGTGTTTAATTGAAATGTCACTTTTTTTTTTTCACTCTTCCCAGTTTACCACTGTTTTTACCCCATGATAAATGTAAAACTTTCTGGTGATAACCGCCTGAGTGCACCATTATTTTCGGTCTCTGTGAGTCAAGACTGTCCCATCTGGGGAGGCGGCACAGGTCCAGCCTTTCCATCGGGTCCTACCAGAGACAAACATTCACGGACTCTGTCCTTCAGAGGATCTGGCCTCTGAGCAGTGGATTAATGGGCCCATAGAAACAAAGTTTGGTCAGGTGCAATATTTGTGTAATTTTGCTGCTTTAGCTTATTGTGCTTAACCTACTGTCTCAGATAGAAGTTAAAAGTTTCAATCTTTCCTTCATAGCCTAGAACTTGCCATAAAACATGAAAAAAAGAAATAGAAAAATCTGTGAAATATTAATGAACTCAGCCAGTGTTTTTAGTTTACAAAATGACAGGCCAGCTTGTCTAAATATCATTAAATGAGCTTTATATGAGTGTCAAGGACCAATTATCTACACTGCCATTGTAGTTTCAAAGTTAACAGAAACCCATCAAAAATATTGACATTCTTATACATGACTTAAATCAACTCACGCTTCGTCAATGTTGGGATGAAAAATCTTGTTCATGAATCCTGAAAAGGCAAAGGTAGAGATGAAGGTGGAATCCCAAAAAATGTGATCTTATATTCCTTCATGTGGTAGTAGAGCTCCTACCTATTGATGGTGATTTGAAAGGGTATTTGTCAGGAAGATCTACTCGCACCTTCCACACGCCTCCCTCGTACGGTGCTGTACATGAGGGGACACAACAAATAATGACAGAACACTGTTGAGACTTTCATTCCATTGAACATCATATTCCATCCTTCATGCATTCCAATGAATTTAGACACTATAAGGTTATATCAATTTTCTCCTCTGCCCAGAAACACAACACAGTGAGAGCCACTTGAGAAATTAGCTACACATACCACATTTCCCTGTGCCACTTTCTTTTATTTTATGCAGTAATGCATTTCAGCCCTGGAAAATTCTCTACTTCCAAGTCGCTTCATATAATACACTGACATCAAAGAGGAAGAGAATGAGATTGTGCGAGTGTCTGATGTTCTCCCAGAATAGCTGTGTGTAACAGGAACCTTATGTGCCGAACTGAAACAGAACAGTGCCATAGATGACTGAAAACACGCTTGTTGAGGATGAATGGTGGAGAGCGTGTGCAGTGTGCACACACACACACACGTGGACAGACAAAAGTGCCATTTTATTTGGCATAGTTTCAAAGCCTCATAAACAGGGTAAAACACCTATTTCCTCTCGTTACTGATGTGTAGGTGGCAGTGGTTTTAGTGCGACAGATGTTGCGAACAGCATACGAAAGGAGTATTTCCTGCTGATGAGGCCACTCATCCAAATTCCCTCAAGCTTGGCTCTTCTCTTTTACACTTTGTGGCCTCAGGCCTGGTTTCAACCCATTTTACATTCCTGGCCTGCTGTGACGAACCAGTCTTTATGTTTCTAACAAGTGAATGACTGAGATTCCTGTGCTGCCTTGTCCTCAGGACAACATTCATGGCCACTCCATGCTCTGCTCAGAGTTCAACTAAACATGAGACGTGGTCAGATTATGAGTTTTTATCTGCAATGTTAATCTGGTTTTATAAGCAGTTTTCAAAAATGTTTGGTTAGAGAAAGGGGATTAACATTCAAGATCCCAAGCGGGCACACCAAAAATAAATGTTTCTTAATTTGTTTCATATCTTGGAACCCGGATGATAAAACACCCTAAATCATATGGCCACTTTCTGGAACACATTTATTAGCCCGAATGAGGATTCAGCAGCAAATCAGGAAATTTGTTTAATGTGTTACTACAAAAAATCTTTAGTAAAAAAAAAAAAAAGAGAAAAGAGAAACACTTACTTCCTTGTGGTCCGAAAAACTTCACTACAAATTCATTGAGTCCACTGAGGATGGTGACTTCATGCTTGCTCTCAATGCTGTAAGGCTGTTAAGGACATCTTCATGTGACTGCATACACATAAACAAACACAGCCCAAGCGACTACAATAAACACTTCTCCAATACTATTCAGGATCACGAACAATTTGGTCACACAAATCATCACATGCTTTGTTGTAAGGCAGACACGAGCAGAGTCTGACCTTTCTCCGCTCTGCATCATACAATCATATCACACAGAGTTATGAAGACTAAAGAGAGAAATGATAGCTTTTGACAGATAATGAAAACAAATCAATGCAGGAAAATTACACTTGGATTCTGTTCTGACCACCAGCCCTGCAGGCTCACTTTCAATGATAATTCATAGCTTCATGCCATTTGTCATTCTGTATGTTGCATTAATATCCCCAGACTGAATGTAAAGTATACCAGGCCAGTGATTCCACAGAAAAAAAAGCACAGTCACATGGTTTAGAAACATGTAGGCCTCCTTCCACCTGTCACTTTCTAAGCCTAAACCTCCTGGACATAAAGCACCAGTCCCTTTATGTTGACACTCGACTTATGTTGCAAAGCTTGTGATCCAACAAGCTGATGCACAACTTGAGCGTAGAATCCCTTTGCCATCTGAAACATACACACTTGAGTCTCACATTCATGTCGTTCTCTTCATGACTGCGATGACACGAAACTGATATTCCTCATCTAGACCAGAGTGGCTTCATTAACACAAATAAGCAAATAATCCAACCAATCAGAGAGGAGCAGTCTGACAAGGCATGTCAACAAACATGTTACTTAACTGAGACATGCTTTTGTTATGTGGTTAAGTATAAGCCAAAAATAAGGTCATAAACATTTTAGATTTAATAGTTGTGAAAGGCTGCTTTGAATAACCCAATTTTCCATTCAGGGTCATTTTAGGGTTGTTTATTGCTGAAAATGTCAGCAATAAACAACAAAATTGCTGTTGCTTAGTGCTTTATAATAAGTCAAATGAGAGACTCATAAGCATTTTAATCTAGCCCTGCAAGAATCTTGGTACTAAAAAAAAAAAAAATTAAAACAATTGTTTAACTTGTTATGAGTACCGTATTTATATGTTTATATGTGATTCACCTCCAAACCTACTAACAGGCTGAGAGTGAGGAATCTTATGTCCTCTACCACAGGAGATGTTTATGACCATTAGTGGAGGAAATAATCAACTAGTGTTTTTGTCTGAAACTACAGTTATATAATTACAATGATAAATCCTCAAGAATGTTAGCTTATTATTATTTTTTTTAGAGCTACAGTATGTAATGTAACTGCATTCCGATCATTTTTTATCTCTACTCTAAAACAAAAATCATCACAGAGATTATTTCCCCTTCATGTGAGGGAAGAAGCATTGTAAATAAAAGAATGAAAGTAAAGTTATTAAAAAATGAGAGAGAAATGCATCCAGACCCACATCAGAGAAAAAAAATCAGTTTCCCATGCCCCACAGTAGCAGCTGGCTTCTACACCCTGATTGAGAGTGTATCCCATTAGCAGTAGCGCTGACCCCCAAATGGCTAAATCAAACTGGAGGTTATTTTAAACTCTGCAAAGAGCAGACAGAGTCCCTGGATTCAGCAAGGAAATGTGTCATTGTCTTACAGAGGAGGAGGCTCTCTGTTCTGACTCTTGTTCGAATCAAGTCCAAGGCAGAATAGATAAACACTAACACCAGGAGGACAAAACTTAATCTGAAGCCCGCTTGCAAAACAACAACTAGCTATACGCAATAGGGAGACACCAGTCAGAGTTCCACGTCAGACTATATTATGTTTCCATTCTGCAGCTCACCAAGTCCTGTCCTTCATGTAAGGACATCTATGGATCTAACCAGTAGTAAAGCTACTGGTGTGTGAGTAAATGTGTGTACGGCCACATGAGAGAGGGAAGGAATGCTGAGGAGGGGGATGGTATGGACTGTGTGTGTTATGCTATAGAAGACAGCAGTGAGGCAGGGTGGGGGACAAGCTACTAATGAATCAATGAATCAACGCCATTATGCTGTAGGCTAATTGACATTGGCCATACGGACCGAGAAGCCAGAGAGGAACTGGTTTACTGTTGTGTAAAATAAGATTTTTCCATTTACCTTTTAGACATTTAGTTGACACTTATGGGTACGGGTTTACGGGATACTGTGTAGCATTAGTTCACTTTACAAGACAGTAAATTTATAAGCAAACAGAAATGCAAAGGTCTGGGTCTAAGTGACCAGGAAATATTCCTGTAGCATATTCACGTGAGAGAATGATGAGGTAGAAAAAAGGGAATACCTCATATTGCACCGCCTGACTGTTTAAGTTCATTAAAGTGCATTCAAAGTCACAGATAACCACTTCCAGTTTCCAGCAGTAACTGTAAATGGACTGAGCAAGCTATTTCTACCATCACAAATACAATCAACCACCAACCTCAGCCTTCTGAGGAAAACCTCTAGGTTATTTATATTATACATGTGTCTTTCTTGATTTGCCTGGTTATAACTGTACTTTCTTTTAAGTGGCTCTAATGTTTTTGAATTTATGGACCAATATGAACTGTATCCAACAATAACCCGGAATAAAAATATTTTTAAAAACCATGGCAGCAACATGAACACACATTAGTCACAATCTGAAGGAACAATCCCTGGCTTCGATGTCAACACTCTCACCTTCACTTTGATAGGACTATCTTCCATGTCATCGTGACTCAATGGTTTTAATCCACTGGCCTTTTGTTTAATACCATGAGACCCAAAACAAATAACTGCAAGTCATGGTCAACAGGAGCTCCCTCCCCCTTATGAAGGAGCTTGGCCAGTCTGTTAAAACAGAAAGGAGTTCCTGGTAGCTTGTAAATTTCCCAACCGTTTGATAGGGTGGTGGATGCATTGAGAGTGTAGCTGACAGCCACTCAGCCAGCCAAACAGAGAGAACAAGATAAGTGGACAGTCACAAAACTAGATAGGCAGGATGCACAGAATATAACAATAGATTATGCGCTGCATTCACTGGATCTGTCAGTGGTTTTAATGTTGTGGCTGATCGGTGTATTTAAACCGCTGAAATATTGTGTTTACATGCTATTGTCCCAAACTTTAACTCAAGTGAAGTCATCTTGTGACATGATCACTGAAAAAAACCCCAATAAAACCTTTACATTGACCTGAAAATTAAAAATTTAAATGTACTAGCTTGAAAGAGCTGGTATTTACTGCAATAACGTTCTGGCGGGTAAAAATCACATCTCACTTATTGTTTGGTTTAGAAATTTTAATCTAAATTATCCACCACTTAATTAACACAACCAAAGAGATGTTAAATTATTTCTATATATAAAAAGTGGTTACTAATCAATCTATATATCCATACATACATGTATATTCAATATATTAATGTGCATTTAAACACACTCATTGTCACCTAAACAGAATTATACTGTTTAAACAAATTAAGGACAATCAACTCTTAACAACAGCGTTTTGATCGAGGTTATGCATTTACTTGTTCCCTATTCGCAGCATAACGATTATCTGTCCATCCCCCCACCTTGGATTAGTATAGATAAGTCATAATCTGTGGATAGCATCAGGTCAATATCCTTTTACACACACTTCTAATCTGATACACAGAGCCCAAACAATCCAGAAGAACATATACACACATCATCATTGCTGTATCTCAGACAACCCTGAAGGCCCTGAACTGTAACAGCAACACGGTCTTCTGTGTTAACACCATTTAACAGCAAAGACTTGAAAACACACAAACACACACACACACACACACACACACACACACACACACACACACACACACACACACACACACACACA
>JBBPCS010000330.1:5691966-5738291 GCA_037974645.1 Hollardia meadi
CACACACACACACACACACACACACACACACACACACACACACACACACACACACACACACACACACACACTTGAAAACACTGTAGAAAGAAAGGATCTAAAATAACTACTTTCAGACTAACAATTAGTATTTTTAAAAGCTCTAAAAGTTTATCCAAGCACTAAGGTCAATGATATCCCGGTTTTTAACTTTATAAAGCACATTTAAAGGCTTAGGTTTATTTTTAAAAAAAAGCAGTATATAGCATTTATAGTTGTGGTCCAGACATGTCTTATTTTCTTTCTGGTTCATTCAGGTCACTATCCCCGTCTGACGCTGGATTAAAAATATCCCATCCTGACCAACTTCTTTCTAAGCATGGAAAACAAACATGATGGGGAATCATATACAGCACTCTGTCAAACAATGCAGTGTCAACTATGCTGAAATATTTCCCTCTTTGGAGACACAAGTTGTTAATCTGGTCAAATGGCAGCACTGGCAAGTTTCAAAGCAGTTCCTTGTCTCGTCTTTCTTTTGGAGGAGGGGAAGCGAAGGAAAAGCCCACATTATCCTTTCATCAACACAGGGATGAAATAGATTTTTAAAATCTAGTATCAACTATTCATTTTCTTTTTCATTTTTCTTTTTAATCTCTGAAAAACAAAACAAGTGCCAGACAGAGTTTGCAGGCCAGTTTAGACAATTTAAATATCAACAAACAATACTCTGACCACTTGCTGACACCTCCAGCTTCAAGTAATCCCTTTAAAAGGTAATGTACGGAGCCTCTGGGCAGACTAGACTGAAAAAAACAGGAAAGGCAGCAAATCAAATAATCCTTGAGACATAGGGGGAGAGCTAGGTTACTGAATAATAGAAGGGACATCATGAAGAATTTCAAGTTATTAACGGCACTAACTGGTGAAGAAGAACATCAAGGACTAAACATTAAGCAGCAGTGCTTATGTTTCAGAAAGATACTAACAGTCTGTAACCCCTCAAAATCCAGTGGGAAAGAGGAATATAAAAAAGAGGAAAGAATAAGGTGGGCCAGCAGAACAGAGGGGTGAAACAGGAGTTAAAGCGCATGAGAAGATGATACAGAGAGTTGTTGAAGAATTAAATTAAAGAAACGTGAGAGAGTGATGCCAAAGGAGAGGCAGAGGGATAGTGATGCAGAGATAATGAGAGAAAAGAGTTCAGCCTGGTGAATGCTGATCTGGCGAGGCAGGCAGATCTGGGGATGTGAATGACATCACTGCTGTGGACTCCAGGCCGATTATGATGATTTTGCTTGTGTGTATACAGAAAATGGGCAAAATATATATCAATATTTTTTCATGTGCAAAAACATGAGCATTATTGTGCAGTTTTGTTCTAAAGAGCTTTTGTTTGGAACACGGTGAAAATTGGACTGAAGATTTGATAGAGCAGTAACAGAATCAGAGTCAGCATTATAGAAAACTGTTTCAACTGTTTAAAGATAGCCTATCAGAAATATAACATAATGTAAATCGAGAAGACAGTGGGGCCAAGTTTAGAGCCCTGTGGAACACCGTTATTGATAACCTGTGACTTAGAAGACAGCTTTTTATGTTGAGATTTCCAATAAGAATTCCAAATTATTTAGGGACAGATTTTTGAAATAAAAAAAGAGCAGAAAATGAAGGATTTCACATACACTGCTTGACGACCTGTCAAAACAATAGAGATCGTACCTTGGCAAGTTACAACCTTTGCCGCAAGCATGCCAATAGTTAGGCTATCTAGCATACAACATAGCTCACCTACTTTTGGCAGGACTGTGTATGTATGTAGACATATAATAACTCCAAAAGCCTGCCGATTTCAGAATCTATCTACATATAATAAATATACCATGTATATTCAGAGGATTGAGGGTATTGTAGAGGGTATTAGCCTGCATCAGAAGCAAGGCAAATCCTCATGTCACCTCCTGCCACTAGGGAATACAGCATAAGATTCAATCTCACAAGGGTGAAATGCCTTCCTGTAGATGTACAGTACATAAGGTGAAGTTCATGCTGACAGCAAGCAGGTTTTGTTTGTACTGGACAGTAGTATTGCCTTGAATAGAGAAACACCATGGTGTGAGAAGGAATTTCTGGGTACATAAATATTGGATTATGTAAATTTGTCAATTTAGCTGTTTTAAATGGCAGAGGAAACACTATAACCTATAGAAAGGGTAAGTTATTTAAGAGCACATATTTCTTTAGAGATGAGGAACTATGAGGCAGCAAACTCTTTCATTTTCTCTCCCTTACAGTCTGTAGTGACACTGTACAATCAAAGGCCTTGCAGATGAAAGGCAGGAAATGTACCGTAGCATCTGTCCTCAGGGTGAAAGCATTGGGTAGGCTTCCTCCACTAAGAGAGATGCAAGTATAGACTACCAAAAGAAATGTACAAGGATTACTTACTTCAGATATTTTGCAATAAGAACAGAAAGCAGCCTTGTATAGCTAAAGAACAATAATGAAACGTAAGTCAATACCAACATCACACCAACAACAAAGGGATTCCTCCTTCTTCCTCACAATTTGGGCTTAATGCCCACTCTCTGTTATGGGGCCTTATTCAAAGCAACCCAGAGAAAGTTTCACACACCTGGAAGCTGCCTGTACAATCACAGTCTTTTCTGCCAGCCACTGAGCAACTCCGCTGGGAGTGGTTGGGGTTTAGTTATTCAAAGTCTCTGCATACATACACCTTAACCTATGCATGCACATTATCTCTTCTAAACTCCTAGCCTCTGTATAAATATGCCTGTTGTTGCATTAAACTTTCTATGTATTCGTGCATTGCATCCAACAAGACACCGTGGGGCCGGACACCGCTGATGGCACACAAGCTACGAGTATGCACAGAGGCGTTTATACTAAGCATGTTGTTTGTTGCCATATTGAGCATATTCAAACGATGTCTATTTTCCTCTGACGTCACACACAGTTTAAAAGCTTAAACAAATGTGTCCAAGATGTGTATTGATATTTCTGAATTAGTTTTCACCTTTCCTATTGTATCCTAGCATTACTATCAAACAGTAATGCTAACTAGGAAGTGGTAAGTTGTTGAACGTTAGCTGTTGTAACTCAGGGGTTATCAAACATGCCTTGAAATATTGCCCGATGCGAATTTTCACTGTCCATTGTCTTTTCAGTTGCTGATCAATCGAGAAGTTTTGAAATGATAATTTGTCACAGCCTGTCCCAGCATTTGAGCTTCCCATATTCTGTGAATAAGCAAAAGTCATCAAGTGCTACCTAATCTGCCATTATCCAAAGTGGCTCCACACACTGCCGACCACCAATCATTGCATTTGTGTACTATAATTACTGAAAAGTTCAGTTCAGATCAAAGTTATGCATTTTAATCAAGAGTTATTTGGCTGTCCTTGTGGTCTCTCAAGGAAGGTCCGTAGAGGTGTTTGTAAAGGCAAACCTGTTCAGCCAGTCTGCTTTGACCGTTTCCATCTTGTGCCTATTTACAAAAATCCGAAGCTGTACAACCAAGCACCGCAACGACTAATGAAGCCTTCACAGTTAATGCAAGAAGCTTGATAACAATAACCCCTTTTCACCAGGGACACGTTTTCAAGCATAAACCAGCCATTACTGTGTGACCTCAACTACACTCAGCAGCCTGAAATCACAGGCAGCTACTATAGCACAGCAACCTTTTCTGCCACAGCAGGCAGAGCGAGTGATAGGTACGTTGTTGCTGTGAGAGTGTGATTTAATTAGTTCAATGCCAAACAAACACTGTTCTACCCTGCAGCAGTCACCAGCCAACCCCACTGGCCGACTAATCTACTCTCTCTTTCTCTCCATATCTCATGCTGAGGCCAATGTTTTCCACCTACTGTTTACTTTCTTTTATTGCTCATAAAGTCACTCTCAGGCTTAATGCAGACTTTGAGCCTAACCATTTCAATCATCATGTACTCAGTAGCTAGAAATGAAAATGAGGTTAAAAAAAATATGAAAATGAGAATGAACCAGATCAACTTGAACAACAGTTCCCATTTATCTACAAATGGCTTGATAAAACATTTTAATTAACAATACTGGTATTATGACAAATAAGCATCTTCTTATACCAATCTGATAATGTAGAGTTTTATATCTACAAAGCTCTTCATAATTCATCAATATGCCAGTTGCACCATAGATTTAAGTAAGAATCTTTCAGGGTTAGATCAAAGTGAAACCAACAAAAGTCACATTCAGTTCCATAAATTGAGCTAGCTGTATTTGACAAACTGATAAAAAGGAGTACTGTGGGACAAAAACAGTACAGCAGCAGAAGCCTCTCATTTTTACAAAGGAAGCTTTAACTTGGGTACAGCTGAAAAGTAGCTAATCATCAAGCCAGCTTGACAGAACTGAAAGATCACAAATGTTGGCTTAGGCTGCTTTATATGTATTGTGGCCAATGGTAGAACAGAGGTGCAACAGCAATAAGGAGTTTAAATGTGTTTGCTTGACTGACTTGGACATTGTGGTGCCCACCAATTTGCAGGACCCATACACACTAATGCTATGCATACTGCTAATCATTCATGGTCCAAAATCTGATTTAGACAACATCTCCAACAACCACGGTTCCTTAGCCTAGTTCGTTCACTGTAAATGTACTCGTACAGCCTGGCGGTTCTCAGCTCTCCTTTTTGAGGCAAGTAGGTCCATGCTCTTCATCACTGCCCTGGCTGGCTCTGATAGATGAATAGAGGTGTACATATGATGCCAGCTACTCTCACTTCCCCCCTTTCCTGCCAATATTCCACAAGACATACGAAAGATCTAGCCTCATAGATCTGCTGAGGGGAACTAAGGTCTACTCATAAACAGATTAGACACATGTGATTGTTCTATGTGGAAGCAAAACTAATAAATTAGCCAGAGTGATCTAATCCTTTAAAAACTAGGCTAAAATACAGAAGCTATGATAAAGCTTACGTTTACCAATACTTAAACAGAGCTATGTATATCACATTATGAAAACACTATATTTATTCAGATGTCTACAAAGTTGTCCACAAACAAACTTAAGAATGGATCAGAGAGTTTTGGGACATACAGCTTTCTTTACGTCAAGATATTCAAAGCATGACACAAAAGATTAACTTACTTTAAAATCTGCTCACAAAATAGAACATAAGCTTCATTGATCTCTGATAGAATTGATTACATATCTGACAAACCTTAACTGAGAACATAAACAGCCCACGTTTATTTTTTACTTTGTAAACTACTGCTGCCTCACAAATTATCTTAGGAAATGAACTAGACAGCAGTTAAATTAAATGAAAAATTTTGGTCAGATGGTCAATTTTCAAATTCTTCTGGTCACAGTCATAAGGTTAGGCTTACTCTAAAATTAACAAGCCATAAAAGCCTACACTACAAGTGAAAAGGCTTAGGATTTGGTACAGTCGCGCTGCTGATAATTGTTTTTTCTCCCTACTGGCTGCTTTGACAGGTCACAGTACGTTTTGTTGTGGTTATATATATGGAATTTCCTGTTTTATCACATCTATTTATCTGCTGCTTTCCCATCTCGAAGAGCCAAACACTGCTAAACAATGTATGTGTGTTTATTGTTAACAGGTTGTACTTTCAACAGGTCGGACAGTGGTTTGGTTGTGTTTCAGAAAAACACAGACACATTCTCCTTTACTGTACTGAAATCTTGTTTAAAATGCTGAATCTAAATGAACAGCTATTCTGTCAACATCTCAAGTGTGGTGTTATCAGAAAAAAATCGGCTTAAACTATGTTCTTGAAGCACCCAGCTCAATTCCGACACATAAAGTGTTTAAATACCAATGGAGTATTTGGTGCCGTGTGCGGTTTGTGTGAAAGAAAACCTTGCAGCAGGTTTTACATATCAATTGACATGGATGGTGGATGGAAAGCAAATTAACTATGAATACCTCAGTTTCATTTCTGCTTTGCAAATGAAAACATCTATAATTTAACAAATCTAACATAAGACAAGGGATTGCATGTCTATAATTATTACATTTACTTTCCAAGGAAACAAAAGAGCCTTTAGAAAACTTGACATATGATTATGTAACAGGTAGACCAACATGTTGAATCGGTGTACATTTACCTGGTCCTATGCATAAGTGTTAATTAGACTATTTTCTCAGGTCACCTCGACAAGTTTAAACAGAGGTACACCATCCACACCTGAGGCCAAAACCCTTTGGGATGAACCTTTTCAACCAACATTATAATAAAGGTTTTGAAATTTAACATATATGTAAAAGCTGTTGCCATCCACAATTTGCACATGCAGTTAAGACATCCTTTTTTTTATATTCTACCTTAAAATAGAAGAAGGAAAAGAAAGCTCAATTTTCAACAGCTAGCTCAAAATATTGCAGTCATTTTACAATGCAGAATTGGTTTCCATTAAATACAGGCCAGAATATACCATGTTAGCTGATGGCTACCTCCCTGTGTGTGTGAGCTGAAGCGGCACAGTACTGCACAGGCTAAGTTCTTTGTCTTCTCTGGTGAGAGATGAGAGCCCACCCACTGCAATCAAATGTGAATCCTTCAGCTGCTCCTCCTCTCAGCCCTTCACTAAATCAACAGTCTATTTACAGCAATAGCGCAGAGTCTCCGTGTGTATGCACGCTTTGAGCTCCGTGCATGTTCACACATCAAAATGATTATTGATGATCACAAAACTGAGCCGGGGCAGGAAAAACCATGGCTTGAATCTAAGGCAACCTTTGATGAGCAAATCTAGTAACAGATAATATTTGCTGTCTGTTATAAAGACAAAAAGAAAACCTGAATTTCAACACTGACATGTAGAGGAAACTGCTAAAAAAAAAACCCACACACACACAACAGAATTTCAGTGTAGAGAGAGAGACAAACTCGCGGCTAATTTTTATCAACTTGATACAGAAGCACAGAGGGAGATTACCAGATAGAGTCAAGTAGGGCTGTAGGGTGTGGATAGTGTAGGCTGCACTTTGATAAGGCTCTTCTGCTTTATACATAGAACACAGCTGTGTTAAGTGTCACTGGCCCATAAGCCAATGTGTGGCCGAACATGTAGCTAGCTTATGATCACTCCTTCAATTTTCCATATTAAAGCAGCATGCAGACTGAGCTTCCCAGTGCCAGAAAAAAAAAATCATGCGAAACAAAGAGAGGAACTTCAGTCCATCTGTTTTTCTAAGGGAACTCAGCCATGCGTGCAGGAAGCTTCACTATGGGATTAACAGTGACAGCCTCAAATCTCCTACTGTCAGAGATGCCTTGCTCCTGGACCCCCAAAACAGGACTGTCAATCAATGTGGGGGGCCCCCAGGCTAGACAGGGCCCCATCCCCAAGGTTACCTTATGGTCACTCATGAAGAAATAAAAAGGAAAAGAGCAAGAGGACAATTAGGCCTCAATGATGTAGCATATTCTTAACTGAGTAGATGCAAAAAAAGATGTATGTACACTCAGCAATCACAAAAAAGGAGATGTCAATAGAGAGAAGCAGAAACAGAAGTATTTGTAAGCCTTCTGACTGACAGCAAGAGATGATCAAGACAAAAGACAAGAGTCGAAGAAAAATGATTTTGTCCTATACAATTAAATTGTTTTCAGGAATTTCCACAAGGCACACCACCCAAGAAACAAAATATATAGACATACACTATATTTGATTGCATATAGAACAAAACCATTTGAATTTAGGTCTTATATTAGCTTCCCCAGGACTGAGAATATTTCAGTTCAGCCCTCTAAATTCCATACCATCACAGGCTGAGTATGTACAGTGGATGGGCCATTCCCTACACTGTCTTAGTCAGTGTTTGACCTTCTTACTACAGATTAAATATTAACCTGGAACCACAATAAACATGGTCTACAAAGTGATAACTGGGCTTTGGGCTTAACACCATGGTCAAAGCCTACTAAATCAAGGCTAAATAGAGGGGAAAAAAGGCTGAGGTGAAATCCCATCACAAAACATAGCCTACTGTAGATTTCTATCCAAACAACATATAATTTGACTGTCTATAAATTGCAACATCTGTTTTGTGTTTTTATATATATACAGAATATGCCCTTTTTTTTGCTGTCAGCATAATGCAAAATGGTTCTGTGGCTTTCACATTTTCTGAAACCTTCTTAGCTTCTTTGTGCCCATTACTGTCAAGTTATTTCTATTACACTATAATAACAAAGCATGTTGTTTCTGCATGTTTCTGCAACTTCATCACCAGACCAGAGATTTCCCTATTCTTGTCATGGGTTCATCATGCTCCCATTCATTCAACCAATCTCTCAAACAGGCAGAAAACTACTGGCTACTTCCCTGCATTAAACTGCATCTAGTTGGTTCAGTTCTGCAATAATAGTGCTCGGTGCAGATTAGCTGCCTGTGACAGTGTGACATGGTCTGACACAGCAGCAGGGGGTGGAGGTCACAGGGTCTTCTGTAAACGGGTAACACAAAAGACTCTGCTGCTGATGCTGTCCGGATGTCATGTTACAAGGGCACAAAGAGGTCCGAAACACCAAGCGGACAGTAGATAAAGCTCATAAAGCTCAGGATTGGTGGAGGGATATGGTGGGCAAGGGAGTGGGGGAGGATGTTAAAAAAAGAAGAAGCTTAATGATAAATATCAGTCTTGTTTGGGGGGGTTCAATATATTCTCATAAAAACCTGATAATCCTTTAAAAATGTATCACTCTGTGTCCACAGAACAAAATTAACACACATTTGTACAAACGTATCTGACGTTCTTTAAGTTACTCATGAAGGTAAATTATTTTACAGATAATTCTACAAGTTTCCTTTTTGGTACCATTCTTCTCTGTATTGGCATCCATAGGCCAGGCACCACAAGAGCTTGTTTAAGCATTCAAAAAAGGCTTAGTCCTTTGTAATCTACCTGTGCTCAAATTCCAGCAGCTTACTGTTTGTAAGCATTTGTAAAGAGAGTAGACCAATGATGAATAGATGCAAAGTATAGCACAACTACACACACAGTATGTGCAGTCAACCCCACACAACAACCTGAATGGAAAGCGCTTTGAAATGTCACACTCTTAGAGTCTTGTTCAAAAACACAATGTTCCAAAATTAAAGGAACATGTCCAAGAGCATGTCTGAATAGCCAGTGGCCAAAAGTTATGCAGGTCATTGGAGAATAACACTAATTTAAGGTTTAGGACTGCAGTTTGGCAAGAGATGGAAATACGCAAGTTGCCTCTTGCTACTCAGTGCTATAAGCTTACAAAGGAGGGGTGTGAAAGAGTACAGGACATACAGAAAACCACAGTGAAAAGTCAGTGAATACTAACTCTTAATGCCAAAGAGTTCCAATATCCAAAGAGTTCAGGCGAGTGGCAGCAATCACAAATAGTCTACAATTAAGTGCTAAAAGCAGGCTACCATTCATTGGTCTGGCTTAGGACAAAGCTTAAACCCAGAGATGCTACATGCTGAGGTCATTCTGACATTCATTTTCATGAATTCCCTAATGGCCTCCGCTCTAGATTTTCAGCTCTCCGGTGGCCGCAGCAAATTAATGTGTGAGGGCTCTCAGTGTCAGCCCATAAGAAAGAAGCCGCTCCCATCTCAAAGGCGGTGTGAGTTTCGGGTTTTGGTTACAGGGGGAGACGCAGGGATAGGGAGCACAGAGAGGAGGTTGTTACTGCGAGTTTTGCTCTGGGGACACAAGCAGGACGGAACTGTTTCCCATACCAGTAACCTGGAGTCTTTCCTACTTTAGCCCAACAAGATGGCCAAGTCAGCAGTGAAACCATGTGCCAAGCAAGCCAGTGAATCTTAATTCTGTAGAGCTACATTTAAACACGCAGTTATCTACCTTGCTTACCACTGCTCACCCACAGTATCGTAAAACACACACAGGTCATTGTATGGAATTGAGCAGATGGCATACAGCAAACCTGTTCTTGCCCATCAGTCCAGTAGCTCAAGAAAGAGAGGGGGTGTAATGCTACTGCAAGGCAGCATGTGTGTGTGCTGCAATCCTTAAAAACTCATATTCGGTCTACTTCATCAATCTGTCATGGCTGCAATAGCCCACACATAAGTGGATTCAAGTGGGGGAGCATACACTTGCTCAAACAAGCACTGTTGATTGCTAGAAGACATAACAAAATGCTATAGGCAACAGGCCAGAATAACAAGAAAAATGTATTTAGCTTAACCAGCTCTGCGGTTTATTCAAATATTGCACACATGCAGTTTCAAGTGTATAGACTGCTGATATTCCAAATCTAATGTGATGGTATGAGGCAGGATGTATTATGAAATGCAGAATCAGTATTGCATAAGTGCATGATATGTCTGTATAAGCCAAATTAACGAAAATTGTGTCATTCTTCAATTTATTTAAAAAAAATGAAAATATCAAACTAAAAAAACGTTTTTCTTTTTTAACAATGAAATTGACCCAGTTGGGACAACTTCCCTTATTTTTGGTGTGTTTTGACCAGCCCAGTTCTAGCCCCATATTTGACTAAGCTGTATTGCCATCCCATCAGCTGTTCTAAGTCCCTCCCCTCTTGTGCTTTCCTGCTAGTAACACACTACCCAATCGTTAAGCTGGTCTCCACTGTGCTGGAACAAAAACAAAACTACTTATTCATACTGTTCTTCTAGAACACTGTATGGGCTGGAAATACGTTGCTATGGTTCGTTTTTAGAGCTCCCTCTGTCAGCCCAAAGTGAAGCTTAACAAACAAATCAGCAGTACAAAATTAACCATGGTGGCAACGACTTGAGAAAACAGAGCACACTTGATGTTGCCTAAAGTTCAAGCATTCCACTGTGAAAACGACTTTGGGATCATGACACCTGCTGAACCACTTCATAAACGGCTGCCATGCTCACTTCAATTCCAATATTTATAATAAAAAAAAACAACACAGTAAAATGATACAAGTTAGGCTTGAATATATTTGCCTGGAGACACTCAAGTACAGTGAGACACACAGATCAGGTGGCCATTTTGATGTTGAAATTAACCAGCAGACTAGCCAGCCAGCTCAGTAGCGTTACAGGGTAACATTTCAAGTGGCAGACGCAATAACAGAATCAAAAAAACCTTTGGTGGCCTTACAAATATCAAAGCTAATAAGACCCAGATTGCTACACATGCTGTAATAATGCCGACGTTTTTCACAATAGTAGAACAAAAGACAGCACCATTTTCAGTTGACGTTAGCCTCACGTTATGTAAACAAGCTCCTGTGTCAACGTGTAAAGAGCAGTTTGACTTTACTCCATTGACAACAACAGACTGGACAAAGAAACCAAATTGCCATAAGGTGTATATATAGTCTAGCGCTGCCCGGTCTATTGGTGGTGCAACAAGATGAAAGACATTCCTAGGAAGGAAAATAACGTTAGCGTCTGTTCGGCTGCTGCAATAATTTTCAAACAGACAACAAGCTAGACAGCTAACGCTAACTGGAAAAAATATAAAGAGTTGGAAAAATGCTAGCAGGAAATGGGACTGAGCTGATTAGCTAATACAGCTGTCCCAATACGCGACTGAAGGTTCGCAGGACAGAAATAGCTAACACTTGGCTTTGCTAGCAAATGTTGTTTACACAAAAAACCCAGTCATTCACAATGAAAGCTATTTCCTCTGCGTTTGGGTTACCAAGATAAATAAGCAGTATCAATAAAGAGGACTTGCTCATTTCACATCTGCACATACACCAGTACATAACTGACTAAACAGCGATTGAGAGACTGTTGTTTATGTTCGTAAAGGATACAGTTTCACCACATCGGTATCCATTCGCCTTTTACCCGGACTTGGAGACGACATTTTTGCTATTTCCACCGCAGAGCACCAGCAAGTAAGGTGAAAGCTAGCCCCCAAAACGCTAGACAGTCTAGCAAACGGTACTATCCGAAAGTTAACATTTGCTTTTGGAAATGTTCACAGCAAAACGTCTTCACAGTCCAATGTCTCCCTGTCCTAGTCAGTGCCTGAACTAACGTTAGACCTACACTGTTCACTGCCTCTCAGCGTTCTGACAAGCAAGGATCCCTCCGCGTACTACGTCATATATTTGCGACCAAACGTCACAATAAATGGCTTTCTCTGTAGTTTTATCTGGAACATCGCTGGTTTTGTAGCTTAAATTTCACCTTAGAGGGCAATTTGACACAATTCTCATTGTGGTTTTCTATTCAGGATTTTGAATGTTATGTGTAAATATCACGACATTGTTTTTAGTGAATTCTTCAGGATTTTGTAACTCATAAAGTTGCTCTCCTTGCTGTGGCACTGGCTCTATCTTGGTTTTGCCTGTCTTTCATGTTCTCCTCCACGGGTAAGTGACACACCCAAATGCTGGTTGCCAGAATACGCCTATAAAACTCAAAATGTCTGACTACAGCAGACAATCATTGATTGAAAATATTCTCCCAAAGACACAAGGGGTGAAATGTTGCTGCACACAGATCTTTTTGTTGTTGTTGTTGTTGTTGAAAGGAACAAGAATCAAGTACTTCCTGCTCTTTCTGTTAAATGGCCAACTCAGATATGAAAGGTCGAAATTTACAGTAGTAAAGGATACAAGAGACCTAATGAAAAGAATGTTTTCAAGAGTACAGCAATATACAATTGCTCCAAGGACAGACTTGATATCTCAAGTTTCTTCTTCACAAATGATCAAGACATAAGGCTACCTTTCAAGAAAGTAAACATATAATAGTCATGTTTTAAAAATAGAATTCTAAGGACCATGCAGTATTTGAGTAAGTGTCATCGCTCTAAGACAAAGAGGTTATGCTTTCTACAGTCAACAAAATGGCTGCCAGGGAGTTGGTAATGAAAGGCAACATATGGCAGCAAATGGAATAGATGAGTTTATAATCCAAAATCACATTCATGTGAAATCACTGCAAAAAACGTTTCACAAGTCAGTCACTGTGTAAGCTGCAACAGTGTACAATAAAATATTTTCCATACCGAATGTATTGAATGAATTTCCCCTGTATTTACACTATGTCATTAATATGTAATGAATCGTTTAAGTTAAAATATCAGAGGAATGACATTCAAAATGAAACAGATTTTCAGAAGACCATTTTATTAAACACTTTAAAGGAAGTTCTATGGAGATAAAAGTACATGCAGAATAGAGAGGGCTGAATTAGCAATAAGAAGTCGCAGGATGGTAAAAAGGAAGTTCAGGCCTGAATGTAATTCAAAACAGGTTGAAGGTTCATGGCACATTGTTCCACCTGCCTACAATAAGCAGGAATTTAGCATCGAGTAAATGAAAACAAATATTTCACTACCAAAAGGATTGTTCTTTTCAAAGAGAACTCATATCCACGCACACGCACACACACCTTCCTCAGTTTTTTTGCTAATCTGAGGTTAATGTTTACCACTCCCTCAGATGATTCAACATACATTGAAAGTAAACATTGCCTTTCCAGTGTCATTTGGCCCTTTCTCACAATCAGGGACTTCTCGTCCCTTATATTCCACAGAAATCCGGACCATCACAATATCATGAAGGACTACAGGAGCAGAATTTACATTAGGTGAACTGTGGATGCCTTGCCTGTGGTGATTTTATGAGCAGAGATGTGTTCCTTTACCTGATTTCTATCAATGTAACACATGATACAAGGCTATACACCTCCCCCCAATTTTTTTACGCAGAATTGAAATGTTTTAATGCCACACAGCATCCTTCACATATTTCACTGTTCACAAAGAAGACACTCATTCGTCTCAAGACAAAATCTACTTCCTTTCCCTCCAGAAACACTTTGAATGTAAACACAACTTCATGGGATGGCATATATCAATATGACACTCGTGCCACAGACTCAATACCACAAAAAGTGGGCAGGTCAGTTCATCAAATTCAGAGTTGCACTGCTTTTTGGATGGAAAGTCTACTGAGACGAAGAGGATACCTGCCACTGACGGAATATGGCAAACACCCTTTTAGACTTGTCACGAGGGCCCTGGGAGGAAAGAGAGATTAGAGAAATGTCAAATATTGTTTAAAGCTACATAGAAAAGTGGCAGAGTGTGTATCCCCATGCACCATTTTCTGGTTTGTAGTAAAATGCGGAGTCTTGACTTGCCTGTGCTGGACTGCTTCCTGCTGAATTAGAGTTCTTCTTCATGGGCACGAGGAGGTCGAGAGCAGCCTTCCAGCCCTGCTGATGAAGCGCAGCACCTCCATCCAACAAGGGGATCGCCCCCGGATCCACATTCTCTTTTCCCACAGAGATCCAGGGACACCAGTCTCTGTGCTGAGCGAGGGGGTCGAATGCGTTCTTGTGAAGGTGCTGATCCTGAAATAACATCAGTAGGTCAAAAAGTTGGTATTTGTTTGTAATAGCTAATTAACAATAAGTAATTCAAAACCCTCTTTTAACAAATTTAACTTGGATTCGGATCTCGTCTAGTCTAGTCTTGTAGATTTTTTACTCAAAATAGAGATTTAAATTATCTTGGAATTTTTTGGGAAAGATAAAGATATAGCATCTGTTACAGAGCTCCTTGTGTGACGACATTTCAGACATTTGTATAAATGTTTAGTGTTAACTTCCTGTGTATGGCTATGACAAAACTTGGCAAAGTAATTGATTAGACTTATAAAGAAACTGGACTACTGACTTCATTATAACAGATCTCCTTGCCAATGTACATGTGGCATAATATGTCACGCAAGAATGAGTTTGCAAACACAAATTGAAACAGTGATTATCATATTATGCATTGTGCAGCCTTGTCTTAAATGCCAGTCTGAGCCACCAACCCAAAACAAAGGTATTTGACGACCTAGGCAGAGCCCAGGCAGCACTGCATTAGAAGTTATTAATGTGAATTTATGCACATGGAGTCCTGTGCCACAATAAAACTGCAAAAACATGGTGCGAAATCAACAGTAATGTCAGTTCTTACAGGACCACCAAGTGATGAGAGGCACAGGCGTTTAGGAGGGTGATGCAGGGTGGCAGCGCCATCAGGCCCAGAGTTGTCCCCTTGTCCTTTACTTCGAGTTGCAGTCCTTTTGCCCCTGGTCAAAGGACTTGGCAGCTCTTCACTCGGGCTTGGAGAGTCTCTGCTTCGGGCACGCAAAGCCACAGGGGAGGAGGTTCCTTCACCCTGTAACACACACCAGAGCATAATTTAAAAAAAAAAAAAAATCGGCCTACCACAACATTGTCATTTACCAATGTTATACATAGAGTTAATTAAAGTTTCTCCTTAAAATTAGTATGTGCACATATATGTATTCAACCTTCATTTGCTTTAAGCTTGCCTGGTCAGTGCGCGTGGAGTCCTGGCTCCTCAACTTCATGCGACATGGAGTTGTAGCAGGGGTTGATGAGGCAGAAGCAGCCTGGTCCCCCTGGCCCTCATGCATGGCTGCTGAGGCAGGACCTGTTGCGGGAGCAGAGGGGCCTACAGTGTTTGGTAAGGCATCTCCATCGCCTCCTGTTCCCTCCATCTGGTGAAAGTTCCACAAGCCCACCTTGCGCATACAGTATGAGCAGGTGAGGATGGGCAGATTCATGGCGTGCAGAGCTGGGCTAAGATAGAGAAATCTGTGGCTCAGACATCTTCATCAGGTGGAGGAGTGTTAACAAATTCAATTCTGTGTTTCTTTCACTTTCTATATTAGCTTCCCTGCCCTTTCACTGTATTTACTTCTATGCAGCTACTACAACATTGAAGATGGGTTTTTTTAAGTCTAGTTTATGGCAATATATATTTTTGTGTGCAAGAAAGTGTGACTTCAAAACATTCAAAAGTGCCAGGAGTTTCATCTCACCTTGCAGCCCAGCCACAGAGAGAAACAATGCATGCAGCCACCTGGACAGCCAAAGGTTCAGAACATGGAGCCCCTCCCTTTCTTTTTTGTTCTTCCTCAATCAGCTGCAGTATAACACTAACAACATCCTCAGTAAGTGACTGCAAGAAAAAAAAACGGTGGACATTAATTACATTTAAACAACTGAAAATGCTATGGTTTTTGAATAGATCTACACAAAGTTAAAATTGTTCTACAATGAATCTGACTATCTGTTCCATTATCACCTGGAAGGATTCCCCTAAGCTCTTATTGTAATATAAACAATGTTCATAATTTCTTAGAGGGCATTTTATTTAAGTATCCAAAAAGGTTTTAAAAGTCTTCTACTTTCTCACCATAGACTTCAGCTGCTCCAGCTTCATGGCTGGCAGCTGCTGTGCAAGGAGACAGGCGCTCTGGAAGCGCTCCAAGAAGGCAGTTAGAAGTGCTGATGGTTCACAGGCTGGAACCAGCCAGAACCGCTCTGAAATGACATCAACATTCACCTTGACCATCACATGGATAACCCTGTCAGTTCAGTTAAAATGACATGGCAAGTATATACATGCAATGCAAAATGGTTGCTCCTACCTGGGCATGGAAAGTCAGGCCAGGGACAAAACTTCTCATGCTGCGTCTGAAGCTGCCTTGATATCTCCGCAATGCGGGATTCATCTATTAAAGACAGAGGGAGAGTTGCTTGACCTTTAATTTTTGGCAGACTGACAACATCAGCCTGACCTTGCTAAAATAAAGTGAGAATTTGTCTTTTCTGTTGCTTCAATGTTTTGCTCACATTTTTCAAAGTCTAGAGTTGGTTGTAGCGATGCACATAGGAAAGCCTGGCAGCTGGAGCACTTGAGCATATCACAGCCAACATTGATCCAGCCATATCTGGCGCACATCAGAGGGGATAGTATGCGCGGTTTGCCTGCCCATTTCAAACAGTGCCATGCTAAGGAAAATTTCACTCAAACACAAAAAAGTATCATTACATTCATTGTTACTCTCCATCAGTGATCACATTGTTGTGTAATAGAAAGAAACCCTCGATGTCTCATACTGGGTCAAAATTAGTAAAAGGATATTGAATAGGATTCCACTCTTGAGAAGAAGGCTTCTCTGTTTGTTGCCTCGCAAGGTGCTTGAGTGTTGCTTTTGACTTCCAGAACTTGCAAATCTCCTTGTCCACTGAAATTTACATAAAGGGAAAAACAGATCTTTCTTTTCCACATACCTGATTATTATCAGTGACAAAACACGATGCAACTGATTAAATGTATGCGTACTGTAAAATTCCTAATTTATCTTTAAACTTGGAAAGCTTGACAGGAATATATTGTGTCGGCCTTACCATATCTATTCAAGTAACTGATAAGAGGTTAGTTCATTGGTGGATGATAGGAATGTAAAGAAAACAGACACTGTAACCCAGTTACATGGAGTTACCCACCTGGAGGAAAGTTGCGTGACAACAAAGAATAAATGGAGAGTAGATCCATTCTTTCGAGCTGCTTACCAAGATCTATCTGTTATTAATGCAAAATACAAAATCTAACTAAATATATTTAACCTGGCCTTCAGGTCTGGGCAGAAAATGGACAATGCTGCAGATAGTAAACTCACTGAGCAACATGTAACGCTAAATCCCCCCCCTTATCTCTAATTGTGCACGGGAGCGATACCGTAACGACTACCATCAAAAACCTGTCAGGACTAAATAATATGTACAAGAAATAACAATTGTGTGGAAACTCCCGTTACTGGCCTACAAGCTCCCAAATCTGTGGAGACGCTCTTTGCGGCGGCTAACTTAAAGTAGCAGAGCTGCCAAGCTAAGTGGCTAACCAAACTAGCTAATGGCTCCTAGCTAACTAGCTAACTAACGGCCCCTTTAAACCAAACAAAATGCACCTGTTGGATCCGATATCTGCTGATGATACTCCATCATTAAGAAGTTCGCGAACTTTCTCTGGAGATGCAATAGAAGACTTTTGGTGATTTGAGTTGCCAAGACGATCCCCACGACTGCCGCCGAGAGTCGCCATGATCAACTCTAACGTTCCCCCGGAAAATAAACCCTGAATCCAATCGTTCCGCTTTGCAAGAACTTAAACGCCGCTCAACAACCTGCCCGGCTTCTTCAATGTCGACTTTTATTAAGTAAGAATTATTTATCACAACAGGAAGCCAGAGTATGTGGCAATTCATTTTACTAAGTTTTTCATGTTGTTTGTCATTTTACAGATTGAGTTACCTTATTTAGAATAGAATTAGATTTAGTTTATTCCTTTTACACGGAAACATACCTCGCTTTTTTTTTAACGCAAATTTATTTTGATTAGATAATCCCGTAAAATAAAAATACCTCACTTTAAATGGCAATGGCAGTTTTATTTGTATAGCACATATCATTACAAGTAGACTCAATGTGCTTCTTTTTTTAAAAAAAGACCACCAAATTCACACCCCTTGTGTATTGAGTATATTTACTTGAGTAAATGTACTAAGCAGGGCCGAATTAACTCTTTAAGGAGCCCCAGGGCAAAAATGAGCTGCGGGCCCACTTTGCCCAGCCTTGTTACTAAAGTCACTACTACATCCTACCACTGCTGGTGTGAGAGCAGTTTCAGAGCACCAGTCCACCTTTAATAGGAACACTTATCCTGCAGAGGGCACTATTTAGTCGTTTTAAACGATACTACCAGGCTCAACCAAACTCAAATGAAAGCTGACTAAGAATATGGGTCCCAAACATAGACTGTACTAAATATTCACCTCACGTCACCTATTGGATTGTGTACTACTTTTTTGATGCCTTGAGTTTGGCATTTTGGCTGTCACCATCGTTGTTTCTTGGAGCCTTAAGCGGCCATATTGAATGTGAGAGAACCCAGGGCCACATGCACGCCCGCCCGCAATCAAATCGGTGTGGCCAGGTCACTGTGGTAGCGACTTGTCAATAAAAAAGTCATGCTTACTGCTTACCCTGCTTTACCATTTTACTCTACATGGGTCCATAATTTACAAATTGGGGTAGCATACATACTTGCTCAATTAACTCAAGACATCACCTAAGGTCATACATAGAATTAATTATTTCGCATGTTGGATTACATTCATTTCACCCATCCTCATCATCACTTTGTATTAAATGCAAACATTCAGATGGACGCTGGCTCATATGTTCTGGTTCTGCACAAGATTGAACACGTTTTGGATGGAGGTTTTTTTCATTGCTACTCAAATATTTATTGACATCTTTTTAAGACTGGTTCTCAAACTATTAGGCTATGATTTTTAATAAATAAAGTAGTATTCTCCAACTGAATTGCATACCTGGTGACATTTAAACCCGAATGAAGGATGATAAAAATATATATGATAGGCTAACACAAAATACATTTTAACAATTGAAAAAGCTGAGAAGTTTGGTTGGTTGTAGAGTCCATCATTTCCTTTGGGGTTCTGCTGAGGGAATTTGGACTCATGATCTTGGTGGGTTAGTAGTAGCTACAGCCCTGCTAGTGCTAGCAGTTTTTAGCGTGAAACTTTGACCATCTATTCAAGCGCTTTAATCATTTTAAACAAGGTCCCTGTCCCGCACTTTTGTATGGATGACCATGGACAGAAAAAAAAGTCTGTTGTTGTTTTGGAGACACGCGCAGTCCCGCCCATCTCTAATGACGCAACGTCCTACTAACAAGCCTTCTGATTGACCGAGAGACTCACGGCCGCTGGGTAACATTTGTGAATGGCTTCATAGTGACTGAGATGCGGGATGATTTATAATGGTTTATCGGCACTTTAGCAGATGTTGTTTTATATTTAATGTGACATTCTTCAGGACTGGATTGTAACCGGACACGATGTCGGACGCTGAAAGTGCTCGCAGTTCAGACCAGCTGAATAAATTCGAGAAACTGACAGGGAGGCCACCGCACGGTGAGACGTTAGCAGGTCAGTCAACAACATTAGCCAGACATGCTAACGATAGGTTTTAACTTAACGTTGGTCCATTTGGCCAATTGAAATAACACTGTGTGACTGAGATGGACTGTTCCACACGCAATGTTACATTTGCATGCACAGAATTTAAACGTTACCATTACAAATGACATAGCAATGCCTAACGTTCAAGCTAGCAACATCCAGTAAATGTTAATGCTGCATGTTTATCTTATAATAGCTTGCTAGCAATAATATCCAAGATGACATGCATTACAAAATTAAGACTGCTTATCAGGGGCGGACTGGGGCAAAAAAATGTCCCGGGAATGTGTCCCTGGTCAGCCCATTCTCCGGACAAAGCATTTGTCGGGGGGTCTGGGTCTTTAGAGACCTTTATTCCTGCATTCTTGAGAACTTTATGCAAGTACAGTACATCACGAAATGAGCCATTTTCAAAACTAGAAACACTATCTAGCGCTCTGCAAGTAATCGCCTCACCTGAGCACTTGAGTACTATAAATAAATTGTAGTGTACATAGAAGCCTAGTGGCTGTATATGGACCATGCATCTGTGATTTAAATGTTAATGGATTACTGATGCACATGGAATAAAATGATACTGCCTATACCCCAAATCAACGACTAGAGGGTAACTAAAAAACACTCTACAGGACATTTCAATAAAAAAAATTGTATTTGAAAAGATATGAACATCAATTTCTATCTGCACTAAAAAAAGAAGAAGGTAAAATCACCAATACACAAACTCTGAAGCTCTAAAACTGTTGAGTTTTTCAAATGTATTTTTTTGCTGCTTTGAGCACCACAAGCGAAGTGCCATCTGGTTCCCTCATATTTGAGAGAAGGCAGACAACTCTATAGCCGATATCTCCAAAACTCAGCAACTCACACCAAAACATTCTAGATGGATAAATGGCACTACAGGTCAGAGGTAAAATATGTAGCTTTGATTTTGGGGTGAACTGTCCCTTTAATGCCAATTTTAAGGCTGAGATTCACGGCTGTAAACTGCATAATCTTCATGTGATTTCAAATGATAATTATAGGCATGTCAGACATGGGCATGACAGAAATGTGCCAGTGAGTCTGCTACAATTCTGAAATGTTTGATTATTTCGAGACAATAATTTAAAACGGCCAATGTAATGAACTTGCTCATATGTGTTGGTGTTTGTGGCATTAGATTTGTATCACTGTGGATGTTTAGTCATGCCACTGTTTCTACATTCCTCTGCTTTGTCTCTATATGCCCCCTTAATTGTTTTGCCTCCCTAGTCCACTACAAGCCCTGATGATTAAAAATGCATTGTTTGGCTGGAACATCATTTCTATTCTTAGTACATTAAACAGAGGTGCATTATTAGATTTGGCTTAATGTGCTCTGTATTCTATAATCATGCCCATGCTGATAAAATCTGCTTATCCCTCAGGCCAAGCATCTCAGTATCTCAAATGGTGATGTTTAATTTTCTGCTATTTGCATTGCTTTCCCTATAAGGTAAAACTGTCAGCCTTACGTGAGCCAGATAATACTGTGAATGTCTTGATTCCATATTTTAACTACAGCACCGTAAGATGTGAATAGGCTCCTTTCTCTGTACGCTTTAGTGTCAGAGTGCCATTTAATATGGACCACACCACATGGGTCGTATATACAGTATAATGAGGACACGCCTGTAGCAAGTATTATTGTTGGTTTTTACAGCTTATTGTCCTCAATCAGAGGTATTAAGTTGAATTTCAACTGGGTGTGAACACACTGCACAAAGAAATGCTGTCATAGAAAAATACATCTGTCATCAGGGAAGTGCCATAATTAAGCTACTGATTCCAGAGCTGGCAAATCTGTACACATCATGTTCTAGCTACGTGTTTGACCACTTTTTATTTTAATTACATAACTTCTACACAAGGCGTTTGCACTACCGCCTCACAGCTAGGATATCTTGAGGCTTTCTTTATTTAGTTTGTATATTCTCTTTTATGTTGCTCATAGATTTCCTCTCGCAGTGGCGTCAAAGTTATGCAGGGAAACTTGTGTTTCAGTATCGCTTAATGTTGTATATGTGACGGCGAATGTGTCAATTCAATTAACAAGACACAGAACGCAGAGTTGCTCTCGATGGGAAGGTTAGCACCTTGCATGACAGCTCCGTCGCTGTGCATGTGTGAATGAGATTGTAAAGTGCTTTGTCTGTTAAGGTAGAAAAGCACTATATCAGTGCAGTCTATTTGCCATTTATCTATGTTTTAACGCTGGTAACCCATGTTCAAGTGCTGACCTTTTGGTGTCAGAGCATGCTGGGATATCCCTCAGCATTCAGTGACAAGAATTAAAGATTAATTTATTAATATATTAACCTTTTAAAAATAAATGTATTATGAGTACAAAATGTGATGATTCCATTTTGATCAAAGCAGAAGGATTTCAGGATGTTCTGGAAAGCCCTGAATTGGATGAATGTGGCTTTTTCTTTCAGGTACAGTCAGATTTGTAGTAAATACAATTAGGCATGCACGATATTTATATATATATTTATATTTAAGTGCAGCACACCGTTGTCGTGCTCATAACGTCAAAATGATGCACCTGGGTAGAGCCACACAGTGGAGACTAGAGAGCCAAACATGTCCTCATCAGTGTGGATGTTTTTTACAGTTTCAGGGGAAGACGACATGATTGTAATTTTCAAGGGTTCGGAGGGGAGGGATAAAATTTGTTTTTGAGGTTTTGTTACAACTATGGAAACCTTAATGATCCATCTTGGCTCACTGCATCTTAGCTTTTCTTACTCTCAGGTGTGCACAAACTACAGGTTATGAGCTTCGGTATCAGTTTAGAAGCAGGTAATTATCACTTATTGGGTCGACTGAAAAAAAAAAATTCATATTGTGCATCCCTAAATAGAGCCAGTTATAATTGCTTCAGCTGACTGTTGTGTTTTGACTTAACTTGCATTTGGTAGCTTTCTGTGTGTGTTTATCCTATCTTATACCTGTCTGGTTTCTGTAAGCATGCTCATCCTTTCCTCGTGCCACGAAACTTTGTTCTCCCTCTGTAGGTAATCGTACTCCCCCTGCCCGCAGTGGGCATCGCTGTGTTGCTGACAACACTAACTTGTATGTGTTTGGAGGTTACAACCCTGACTACGATGAGTCGGGAGGCCCAGAGAATGAAGATTATCCACTGTTCAGGGAGCTCTGGAGGTACCACTTTGCCACAGGCTGCTGGCAGCAGATTCGAACAGAGGGCTATATGCCCACAGAGCTGGCGTCTATGTCAGGTGAAACATTGCATGTCTAAAAGTTTTGAACATTTTGTTACTTAAGTGTCCATTGGTATTTTTTTTTTTTATGTTTTAAAAAAATGAAAAGAGTGCATGAAATTTTAGTTTGGTGTTGGTGTGTTTCTTCAGCTGTTTTGCATGGCAACAACCTCCTGGTGTTTGGCGGAACTGGGATCCCCTTTGGTGAAAATAATGGCAACGACATACATGTTTGCAACGTGAAGTACAAGCGATGGTCGCTGCTCAACTGTCGGGGAAAGAAGCCCAACAGAATCTATGGACAGGTAAGCTGATAAATCACCCTGTCAATCGATAGCATTCAGTTGTATTTCGAGTTTTCAAAATCCAGATGGATCCAGTGGCTATATAAACTTTTAAACTCAGATTTTTAGAGTTGGCCTCTTACTAGGCTGTTTCTTCATATCTGTCCTCCTTCAGGCAATGGTTATCATAAACGGTTTCCTCTACGTGTTTGGAGGGACAACGGGTTACATCTACAGCACAGACCTGCACAGGCTGGACCTGACTACCAGGGAGTGGATCCACCTCAAGCCCAACAACCGTCCTGACGACTTGCCTGAGGAACGGTAAGCCTTTATGACACCTGAATGTGCTACAACCTAGGGATCTTTTCAGTGTAGTAAAACTCCTTGACATGGTGTGTGTGTGTGTGTGTGTTTCAGGTACAGGCATGAAATAGCACATGATGGACAGAGGATCTACATTCTGGGAGGAGGAACTTCCTGGACATCTTACCCTCTGGACAAGGTACTAGACCACGTAGGGTAGACTCAACAAACACATTTAACTAAACATCAAAACTGAACAACTGACAATTTTATTTTTATGACAGCTGAAGCAGTCAATGGTCTATGTATGGTATTTTCCCTTCCTAGCACACCTGTGAGTGTGCTGAGGGCGATGAAAGAGTTGTTTTATCAATATAATGGAGTGGAAAAAGATAATTTACTCTGTCCTGATTTAAGAAAATATTTATTACAGTTTGTCAGTTTCATTTTATACACAAGCCAAATCGGTCTTAATCACTGCACTAAACATTCAGACTTGCAGTGACTATTGTCTCTTTTTAATAGATACATGCTTACAATCTGGAGACCAATTCTTGGGAGGAGATTACAACTAAACCTCATGACAAAATAGGTCTGTAGTCTGCACTTGATTATGAAGCACTCCTGTTTAGCTCTCACTCAAGCCATTCTAAAATGTCTATGCTTTTGTCAGGGTATCCTGCTCCTAGGAGGTGCCATAGCTGTGTACAAATACGAAATGGTGAGCATTTTACAGTAATGTTGTGCAACCAGTATCACCGGATTAGAAGTATTTCTATTATTCTGCTGCAAAGATAAACAGGTGCTCCTGACATTTGATATCCCATGCTCATACCTTCAGTGTTGAGTTGAAAGGAACTTCCTGTCAGCTTACATGTGTACAACAACATGAACAGTGTCTGATTGCTCTTTTTTTCTTTTTTTTAAAAAAATCTCTGTTGTAGATGTGTTTATCTGTGGAGGCTACAATGGAGAGTTGATATTAGCTGATCTGTGGAAGATCAACCTGCAGACATTTCAGTGGAGTAAACTACCAGCAGTGATGCCTGAGCCGGCCTACTTCCACTGTGCTGCTGTCACCCCAGTTAGTACAGCACAACCCTTTCTGCACTCTCTACATGTATACCTTTAATTAATGATCTGTAGTTTGGAATAGCAACACTTTTGATGGTACTGTGGTTTCATGCCAGTGGTTAATGTACACAGCGAAGAACTACAAACCCAGTTAATTTTTGTACTAAACTCTCTACTGTACATCAAATTTAAATATTTTTCTCTCTTTCCTTCGCTGCATCCACAGGCTGGCTGCATGTACATCCATGGTGGCGTGGTGAACATCCACGAGAACAAGAGAACTGGCTCTCTGTTTAAGATCTGGCTAGCTGTGCCCAGCCTGCTGGAGCTATGCTGGGAGAAGCTCCTCAAGGCCTTTCCCCACCTGTCTTCACTTTCCACCATGCAGCTGCTCAACCTGGGCCTCACACAGGAACTCATTGAACGGTTGAAATAGGCTGCACATGTGGAAGACGGACAAATGAATGGGATGGGCTGCACTTGGAGGAGATGACAGAGCACAGAATTAAACTCGCAGCAAAATACTCGGGAAAAGTGTTCTCGCCCTGCGCCACCTAACGTAGCCCCGCCTTAAAACCAAAAACAATGGGATGCCTTTTTTTTCTGTTCTTATTTTCTGCCGTTTCAGTGATGGAGAAAATAAATCTGGAATGTTTTATGGATTTTACTCAACAACCCCCCCCCCCCCCCCACTGTTGCTTACCTGATTCCCTTATGTCAAGCTAAATACAAAATCCTGCTACTCATCCTCCCATTGTGACAAACAGAAATACTTTATTTTGCCATGTCATGCTTTCAAAGATTTAAAAAAAAATAAAAATAAATCTACCTTCTCTAGTACTTTTAAGAATTCTGTGCAAAGGAAGAAAGCATGTATATTTATTTGAAGGACTAAATCCTTTTTTTCTCAGAGTATTCTGATCACCTGATATTGCTGTTTGCACACATTGTCTTTCATGTTTGTGGGCAATTACAATTACTTTTTTATAATCGATCCTATAAGCAAAATAATTTCAATCTAAAAGGACAGTGGTTTTGCCAAATGACCATGCCAGTGTTCTCGCACATTTTAGCCAATTTAATAAAAATCTTTTTTTGTACTCCTTACATGCTGTATTGTTTTAGATTTAAAAAAAAAAAAAGTTTTTGCAACCTTCCAGGCAGCCTTTTTATTTCAGTTTTCTCCCTGTGGTGTGTAAATTCCAGAAGCTTGAATTTTACATTGTCAATCACACAGATTTTCATGTTTTTACTGTTGAAGTTGTCCTTGCATAATTATGATAAATAAAAGCAGACATGGTGTTCACTGCGAGGGATTACCAATCTTGAATTACAAGTTATCCCAAGTTGGTTTTTTTTCCAACTATATGAATGAAAACAAGTGTCTGCCTGGAAGTGAGGAAAAACATTCTTTAAAAAAAATTAGTTATGGTATGCCTTTAAAATGGTCATGGGTTATATCTGTTATTTGGGGTAAATTAGCTAAAACATGCAGAAACACTATGCTCTTGGTTAGTGCGTGTGAGGAAATGGTTCAGTGTCATCCCTTGTATTTCCTGTACTTTCCATTGTACATTGTTATGGCCTCGTTTGGAGAACCATCTGCAAAAAAGAAAAAAAGTCAAAGAAAGGTCGGTATCTTCAAAACAATTTTATTTCCACCCCGTTTGCCTGCAGCTCTCATTTGTAAACTGAACCATGCAACACATCACTGTGAATTTGGTGCTCTTTGAAAATTAATTTAAAACGCTTTTATTCGAATAAAGACTTAATTCTGTTGAGACTTTTATTCCCTCTGTAACTGATGACTAGATAATCTTTTGCACAGGGAGTTGCTTTAGTAGCGGGCTTATACAGACATGTTTATGCTGCAGTGCCTTTTTCAAACCTTTAATGAGGTTGAAATTTCACAGTAACGGGCAGTATAAGATCTTTGCATGTTTAAACAAAAGGGTTCATGTTTCTTTTCAAATAGGTGAACGTCTTCAACAAGCCATTACATAAAATAATTTTGTGTCCTTTTTCAACGCCACATCGCCACATGCATCTTGAACAAAGTGTGAACATAATGAGGGATGACAGTTGAGATCCACGATGGGTTGTTGCCAAATGTTTTGATCTCCCTGCACATCTTGCCCCGCCCCTTTTTTTCTGTTCTGCATAACAAACTACTTTGCACATGATGTCATTTCCTGCTTTTTCTATTCACGTCACTAAACCTTTACTTTCTGACAGTTTTAAAGGTGACCACTAAAATGTTGTAAAGTACAGCTTGTGAACGTTGTTTTGCAGTACTGTCAATAAAAATGTTCGGTAAATAGTCCCCCCTCCCCCCACCCCATTTCATTTGCTTGACTAAATACTAGCATGATACGCAACCAAAATGCTTTATTTGACATTTTAGAGAATTCTTGCATGAACTGTTGTTGCACTTCTATTCTGACAATGCACACGACAACATGCATGCCATTTAAATGTTCCAAAATTTCAATAATGAACTTTATAGAGCGACGATACCAAAATGTAACAAATTAAGCTCCAATATGAATTATAGCGGTTTTCATGTTTTTAAATACAAAGTGATGTAAGGTAGTGTAGCACTGGTTGAAAATGTTTTATAAACTGATGCATTTATTATGTCTAATATAAATCACATTTTACAATGACATAGAAACAAAAATATTTACATTTAAATTCAGGAGCAAAAAAAACCAAACAAATCAGTCACACATTTTTATGATAGCCAGAACTGGGGAAATGTCAGTGTCACATATTGACAAAAGCAGACCGCTATTCACTTAGAGCTCCACTATGACATTTCAAAACACAGCCCAATTCTTTTTACTTATTTTGTGCCTCTTAACACACACACACACACACACACCATCTGAAGTTGAAGGACACATGTATTTTAAGACTGTCATAAAGTTTTGTAGCCTAAGGGATTTTCTTGGAAAGTAGATCAACAAGAGCGTGGAGAAGGAGCAAAGAAGTAAAGTGCCAAAAGGATGAGGTAGACCGCAACTAGAGCAGTGCCTGCAAACAAAAACGGTTGATTATAATCTACATGTTAATTCAAGCTTAGTCATTTTGCCTGACCAAAAAATTAGCACAGGCTTTTTGATAATCCACCTGTTATTCTCCGTCGGTCTCTGGATTGTCTGTATCTGGAAATCTTGGCGTCATGACTTACCCTGAAAGTAGTCACATTTCCCATCCATGAAAATGTAGTTGACCAGAATGACACTGAAGATGCTGGACCAGAGATGAATGTCACTGAACACAAGCATGAATCCGACATCCTGGAACAAAGAAGGTTCAAGTCATGATTTAAATTACTGCATCGTGTATTTCTTACCAAATAACTGAGCACTTACGTAGAAGGCATTGAAGAGTATGAGCAGTGGAATCTGTATCATGCAGACCTGCACAGCAATGCATCTGCCCACTTCAAGGCTGTAGAAAAAAAAAATTTAAAAGTACAAATTTTATGACACTTTACGATGGCTCAATTTGACTTAACTTGTGCATGAAGTCTAATGCTGAAATTCTTCACAGGGTGTGTTTATAAATGAGTTAAAGTTACAAATTAGACATTGAAATATCTCATATTTTTGTTATCTGTGCATTAAATATTGCACTTGCGAGTGGGAAGATTAAGGGGGGTAACTGAAGATGATACAACAACAGCACAGTGTACTCGTACCTCAGGCTGATATTGTTCTGCAGTGCAAACTGGATCCCATTAACAATCTCAGGAAGCTCTGGCACCATGGCCAACAGTGTGACACCGATGAAGTACTGCAGCAAGTACAAAGAAACGCATTCAGGTAGACAATTCATTCTCTTTATATCTAAACATATATCAACACATAACATCTTGTTGCAAAGAGCAAGTTGGATTTGAATGTATTTAAAGGTATTCCAAGTTGTGAATTTCAACATGAATTTAAGGTTTGCATCTTCTGCTGTATTACGAATATTGCCTTATCCAGTGGTTCTCTACCTTTTATAACTTAAGGCCCA
Source organism: Hollardia meadi (assembly GCA_037974645.1). Classification (NCBI taxonomy): domain Eukaryota; kingdom Metazoa; phylum Chordata; class Actinopteri; order Tetraodontiformes; family Triacanthodidae; genus Hollardia; species Hollardia meadi. The sequence goes on from JBBPCS010000330.1 coordinate 5,720,750, forward strand.
CATTTGATTGTTCAAACAATTCAGAGGACCAGCTTCCCAAATAAATGACACACACACACAAAAACCATCACATGACCAAGGACAAAAAAAAAAAAAAAAAAATACAGTGCGACACCACATGTGGATTCTTTCAAAACGTAACTGATCATTGAAATTCTGCATTTTAATTTGACGTTTAAAAATAAAATGTTTACATTTAGATATAAAAATCTAAAATATCATCTATATATAAAAATAAATAATGATAATAATCTAACCACTAGGCATTACCACTGCCTCCGTGGCCTATTAGATGATGCTCTGAGGCCCACCAGTGGACCATGACCCGCTGGTTGAGAACAGCCAGTCTCATCAACCAAGAAACCTGGAATGTAAGAGGCATCTTTCCTTCCTCTTCATAAATAAGGCATTTTGAATACCTGGGAGATTGAGAAATGGGTCAGCAAGGGCTCGATGTTCTCCGTGCTAAGGTCGGCACAGCAGGCCATCAACACTGTAGCAACAATCAGCACTGCAAGAGCCCTCCACCGGGACCAGTGAACGACATGATGACCTGCTGGTGACAGACACACACTATCAGTCTACAAGACTTGAACATTTATGACTTACCTCACTGTTAAGAAGCATTACTCTGCCTTCGCATGCACCCAATCAATTCTGTCTGAAGTACTCCAGTATTTAGTTTCTTCCCCGTCACAAGCATAAGAGTTTTGACATTTACAGGCACAACTTCACCTCAATGCTTTCCTTACATGCACAGCCAAGTTAATTTAGCATGCAACGGGCATTTCACCCAAAGAATTACATGCACACACAGACCTGTTGCAACCACCTGGCTGGTGGCAACAATGCTGGCATTAATGCACGAGTTGGCTGCAAGGAGATGGCCAGTGGTGACCTCACCAGTGGGGTGGGAGGTGCTGGTGCCCACTTGTGGGTACTGACCGTGTGCATGGCCTGTCTGGCCATCGCTGATATGGATATCATAGATGTGGGAGTGGGTCTTCAGTGTGAAAATGAGGCCGATCAGGTATGCAGCAGGCAGCAGCACAGAAATTGTATATACCAAGGGCCTGTAAAACATTTTTAAATTAAATAACAATTAAAACACTACTGTGTTGATTACTTTGAAAGACTGCTGCAAAATAAAATAAACCTGTGTTTAGCACCTGGACTTACTCGATTTGGGACAGCATCAAGCGTGGGTCAGTTTGATTCTGTTAAAAACAAAAAAAATGAAGATTCAGTCTTCATGGTAAGAGTGTCCGGAATACAAACAAACTTCCGGTTCCCTTGACATTTCCAAGTGCAGGTACAATTGGCAAAACTGGAATGTAAAAGTGTTCTCAAACGTGTCAAAAGCATGAAGTCATACTGAATGAAGGTGAAGCAGCCCACCGTGTCGTAATGACAATCCTTGCAGATGAAGGGTACACTGGCATTGCCCGGAATATTGGTGCAGCTTTCACACACCAGATTACCGAATGTCTTTGAGAAGAGCGTGGGAGCGAACACACCTGCGGACGATATTACAGCATGATTCTGAGAACACAAGAAGCTACAATTTCTAAAATGTGGATCTTTACACACATCTTCAACCCAACAGCACAGAAGAGCTATACAATCGCCATAGATTCAAGGCGGGCACCTAAGATTAGTGTCACCATTAGTGTCATACTGCACGCCACAGCTCGAGCAGTCTCTGAGCAGTTGCTGTAAGCCAGCACTATAGGGGGACAGGACGACTGAGTCATCAGCGTGCATCAGGTGTTTAATAAGACGATCCCCCACCATGCATCCAGTCTTACCACCATTACTTTTTTTGAAAGATCATCCACATACAGATAGAGGATAATATTCCACCTTGTCAGATCCCATTGGTCACCAAAAAGTGTGCAGATATACTCTAAAAGTGCGAGAACCTTATCCAAATACTAAATAAACTTCTTTCTCAAACTCATAGACATTATTCTGCTGGAGCTTGTTTGCCATTTGCCCTCATGGCCCACTCATTTCTTTTCTTAAAGCGTACAGAGTATTTAAATCTAGCATTTGCGTGTTTCTTGTGTTCACACTCTGAGCCATGCCCAGCTTTCCCTGATAAGACCCAGTTTTTAAAAACATATTCATTCCCTTCTGGCCTGAAGTTACGTCGTTTAAGCCTTTTTATGACAGAATAATTCACTGCCATTATTTAGACAGTTCACAATTTCATCATACATAAATCAGTATTGTGGTTTTGGTTCTTACAGTTAATGTATCATATAAAATGGATATAATAAACGTCATCACTTCATCGTTTTATCCTATTTATGTGACATTTTGTCATAATTATTAGCATAAGATTTCTTCCGTTAAGTATGTTTTGTGAGGTCCTTGACCTTTGACCACCAAAATCCAATAATTTCCTCTTTGAGTCCAAGAGGACGTTTGTGCCAAATTTGAAGGGATTCTCACGTGGCGTTCCTGAAATATCGTGGAACGGACAGACAGACGTACAACCCAAAACAACATAACACCTTTGGCCATGGCATAAAAAGGAGTCACATGTGCAGCTGCCATACAGTACATACCTCCTATGGATATGAAGAGCAAAGCTGAACTCACTCCAGCTGAACGACTGTTAAATCGTTGCTCCCTGTGTTTAATGCCGCCTATAATCATACAGATTCCCTGTGCAGTTGAATAGACACAGTTAGTGCATGCAAACCTCACAGAGAGAATCATAATGCTGCACGTACACATGAGCTCATTTTCTCCTTCTTAGACACTCACAGGTATGAAGAGTATACACCCAAGCAAGGTCCCAGTGAGTGCTGCTTTAACGATCTCTTCATAACATTTGGTGGCAGCACGGTGTCCCTGCAATAGTGCTGTGATGTAGAACGTCATCTCTGTGATGGAGCCAAACGTGGCATTCACCACCGCTCCCACTGCAAAGTTGCTCTGTGCAGAAATGCTGTGGAAATATGCACGGTTACCAATAAAACAACCAGGGATTTGTTGCATCCACAGTCTGTACTTTCTCTTTTCATTTACATTCATCTACCTAACAGGGACAGAGATGTAAAAACAAAAACATTACCTAGCTATACCCATGCCAATATAATAGGACAGAGGAATGATGGAAGTGATGGCTGTGGCAAACTTGGTCTCGGAGCTTAAGTAATTGTGTTCATGGTCAATATAGCCAAAGATCAGAGTGATTAATACCAGGGGAAGTAGGTCTGCAGGGGACATGGACTTAAGGAGAACAGATGGATTAACTGTGGAAAGACCAGTACTATATTAATTATTTAATAAAATGGTACCTTCAAAATCATGATTTATCATGGGTGGAAACATGTTTTCAAGTCTTGGCTCCAGAAATGACATTGATTAACCAGATGTGACCTCTTGGCATTTTTCTTAAAAGCCCCTTACTTTCATTACAAATTAAATCCAAGAACCTGAAAAAAAAGGATACTGAGAGCGAAAATGTTGATTCCTTGAACAGTGTATTTATAGTAATACACATTGACAGCTTGATAACAGTATAAGATGACTCTGGTCTCGCAGCCAAGTGTCTGCAAGAGAGAACAAGTTACAAACAAACTTGAGATGTAAACAGTAAAAGTTTGCAGTTTGAGGTGTCCTGTCAACAGTTTTACAGACGTCTCTTTTATAATGGTGGTCTATGGGGAGAATGCTTTTTGGGCCTCAGAGGAATTTTTAGCTGCAATACCGCGAGTGGCCACTGGGCAAAATTGGAATGGACTAACCACTGACTTTTCAGCAAATGGGCCTTGTACCTTTTCCAGTCTGTGCACCTGAATGTCCTCTGGTGCCATGAGGAGGATGGTGGTCAGTGTGCGAGCGTTCATCTTGGCTACAGGTATCGTGAAGACAAGCAGCCAGGAGAGCACACAGGCCAGGGAGTGGACCACAGCCAGGACAGGGTAACCCAGTAAAAGCCAAATGTAAGTACTGATGCGACACTGCAGAGAAGGGCAAAGAATACTTAAAATCATTAACTATAAAAACTTTCACTGCACCAAGTGATTAAGACCATCCTGACTTTCTTACCCAATGATTTGAAGTTTTTCTAGCTGGTGGTTCAGGGACAGGGATCTCAACAGTTACAGGAGAAGATACCAGAAGGGGCGCAGAGTCCTTGTCCCTGACAAGGTCCTTACAGTCCACACCGTCTGTCTCTTCAGGAATGACCTCACACTTCAGAGGCCTTACAATTGATCTCTTAACGACATCTCCGGCCTAAAAACAGGATACAGGATATAGTGAATAATTCATTTTTGGCACCATCTAAAGAACATGTTGCAGCTACTTTTTCTAGGCACTTAAATATTGGAATCCCAAGACATAACAAAGCTAATTGTAAAGTAAGGAAATATAAATCATATTACCTTTTCTAAAGACTTCCCAAATGGCCAAATAAAATACCACGCCATTTTTGAACAAAGCTTGCCTTAAAAAAAGAACAAAATGGCATCATGTTCACCATTACAAACTACAATATTTTGAGTGATGCAGCTATTTTATAAGATACATACCGTAAGGGACACCAAAGACTGTTAGAAACATTACAGGACAAATGAGGAAGTAGATTAAAGATATCCACCATCCAAATAAAAACACATAAACGATGTTACCAAAGGTGACCACTGAGCCTGAAAGAGAGGGGAAATCACAAATACAGGTTATTGCTTTTGCAGTTACATCCTATTCTTCTGCATAAGTATGCAGATCCTGTTTTTAAAAAAGAATTAAAGTACAAAGGAGGGGAAAAAAAAGGACCTTCTTGGGGCTTAACAATGGTAAGATTAGAGTAGAGCTCTTTGATAACATCTGATCGGTCTTCAATGGGCCTCTCTGTCACATTGCCCTTCCACTTCCTGAAGCCAAACTGAAAAAAAAGTGGGATTTTGAATTAAAGAAAATGAAAAAAGGTCACACAAACATACAGCACTCAGTAAAACTGCCACAAGGTCTTCTAGCATGACGACTTCGAGTTAATAGAGATAAATGTAGTCAGTGCTAGTTGACAACACTGAATTTAATCAGACTAGCAAAGCAGGAACATCCTTTTCACATCTTTTCAAAGAGGAGTTAAAGTCCTGGCCCACCTTGTAGTTGTTGGCTTCTCTGTGTGCCTCCACCTCATTCTCAGCTCTGATTGTGGTCTTTGTGGTGCCTTCATGCCAACCCTCTTCTCCGTATCGTGCCGGAGTGGACCGGGCTGAGGTGCCCTGTCCTCCTGTGCAGATCACATCTTTTTGAGAAAACTCCTCCACATTGCAAGACAAGAAGATCTTTGATGGGAGGGTCTCAAAGAAACTTAACTACCGCAACTGTGCTTGTTTTAATTATTTTTGTGGTGTCAACTGATGTCTCATTCACCTCTGTGGACGGCGAGGAAGCATTTCGGTGAGTAGTGGTAGAAGTGGTGGGCAGAAGCATCTGGGGAGGGTGTCTCCGCTGCATCTAGCTCTGGATGCTGGGGGCCAACACAGAGCCAATCAGTTTGGGGCTGTCGCTGCGGAAACCGATGATGCTGTTCGGGATCCACATGGTTCTCTGAATGAGGAAATGTCACGGACAACAAAAAGGCGCTTGTGCATCAGGCAACATTTTGACACAATTTGCCAGGCAAGCTGGGGACGATGCATTCAATGACAGATCTAAGCAAAAGTCATTTCACAGATGGGTCTCATTGCATTAGAGGTGACCTGGAAGTTGACCGACTTCCAGGATCAACGCCCTCCTGCTGCCCCATGGAAATGTGTGTGACTAACAAAAACCTCCTGAGAGTCATGCATGGTGTCCCCTCTCCCAACATGCTCTCAAGTGCCAGGACTGATCTCATTATCAGTGCATTGCAACAGATAGATGCGCTATGCCTCTTAATTAAAAATAGAGGCATGCTGGTTGTACCGTTTATAGTTCAAACGATTAGAATGTTGTTCATGGGAATCTGACTTTTTACTCCCTTGTTAACTGTCACTCCCCATGTCTGATTAACCATACTGAGAAAGTGAAAGATAATGATTTGATGCATGGATTTTGGTAAGCCATAAATTGTGGAAAATAAGAGAATTGTTTTGGCTGAAAAATGAAGGTGAACAACAATCCAAATTTGCTAATTTTCTTAAACCTTCTTCCTAATTAGGCAAACCACCAAACTACAATGATGTGAGTAAAATGGATTATTTACATTATGATTGCAAAGTTGTGCCCATGCTACAGTCCTCGCCTCAAAGGGAGTTGCTTGCCAGCCAAACAGAAAGTCAAAAGTTTAACTCAAGACTGGAGGTAAAAAGTTTGGAAGCACATGTCACTTTGACAAAACCCGCTCAAAACAAGCAAAGAAATGAACGACTAATTTGTGTGTGTGTGTGCTTTTTTTTAAAATCCGTTGTGACAATAGAAACACAGCAGGTTGCTCTCACCTGAGGGATCAGCCGCAGATCTGCCCTGCAGGTTCTCCCCGTCACCACCTGGCATCAGCGAAGACTCTTTGTGGGACATTTTATCTTTTAAAATCCCCGAGTGTCCCTCCTGTTTCATTTGTGCGTCGAGGGTTTCACCGCCTCTCCATATATACAGACAGAGAGGGGAGGGGGTGGGGTCACAGAGAAAGACTGACCAGGAGTTTGCAGTCTTGATTTCCCACATGAAGAGCGGAGATTTTTTGCCTGCATGTTTCATATCTGTAACCCAGGCCTACCCATCCCTCCAACTCCATCCCTTCAACATTTTGAGTGTTCTCTCAGGATCAGGATACTTCAAATTCATCATCATTTTTTAATTTTGTGATTTTTTTTAAATGTCAAATAAATGTGATCTCGCCATCTCTGCGGTCAGACTCCAGCCCGGCTAGCTCAGTCGGTAGAGCATGAGACTCTTAATCTCAGGGTCGTGGGTTCGAGCCCCACGTTGGGCGGAATCGTTTTTGAAGTAACGTGTCCACTCTTCAAATAACTCTTTGTTAGAGAGATGAGTGTATTCCTGTGCAAACAATGTCAAACCCATTTTATTGTGCTTTTGTATCTAGGCCTACCTGTAACTTCCTACAACAGACTGATTAAAGCACCGAAGCTTTGCACTTGTTGCGCTTAATACGACATTAAAGTGCCGCCTCGAATTATGTTTTTTTCATATATATTTGTTTTTACTTGCTCCCAATTCCAGGAGCCAGCAGCTGAGAGAATAATAAGGCTAAATAAAAGTGTAAAACACGAGAGTAGACCCAGAAATCCAACCCTCTGCTACTACATTTGTGGTACCCTATGTGTATGGGATTTGAAAATGTTTAGCGAGTTTGCAAGTAGCCCGTAGCATTTTTATATTTTTTTAACAGTCAAAAGTTCTTGTTAAATGGGCTTCAATGGTTTGTGGCTAGTGCAACTCTGTGATATATATGTGGCAAAAAAACATACACACAGAAAAGTGACGGGTTACTTTTATTTACATATAAAAACAAAGTACAGCTGCACGGTCAAAGTGACAGTAATCTCCTCTTTTTACACAAGTTGGGAGAGTAAACACAGAAAAACAACACAAGGCCAGCTGGTAGGCCTACATCATTCAGACAGCTCACAAAAACATAATTTCCAAAGTAATCTTAGTAATCAAAGATTACTTCATTCACTTTTTTTAACATTAACCTTTTGCGTGAACATCAGCTATGCCCCCCCCCCCAAAATCACTATACCGTTGAATTCATAGCAGTGTGGTAACTAATAGCATAAATATTTCTCTATCATACACATCTCACATGAATAACGAGACACTAAGACAAACTAAGAAGAAGCGGTCTATCACAGTCTACTTCAGCAGAGTTTATTCATACCGAGTCTAACATGACAATAGGTGAGATTTTGGTTACAGCAAAAGTACAGTGACTTTTTATAGCGCAGTTGAGTCTTCCCTTTTTATTCATCATATCAGCAGAGTAATCAAGTGATTTGATACATAAATCTGTACAATAATACCCTTATTGAGACATCTATAAACAACCTATATACAGCACACACATTTAGAAAGAGAGAAACTGAAAAATAGATGCATTTTAGAAAAACAAGGACTCAGCTGGACTGAAAAGAGGAAACACATATGAAGCCCAGTTTAAACTGAATATGTACAACAGATAAACAAAAGTAGAAATACTGCTTTAAAAAAATAACACTTTAAAAAATAATTGTACAAGTAGGAACGTGGTTCTGGAATATACAAAAAGAAATCATTGACAAAAAGATGGCCTTTTAATTCATTTCAGTATTGCTCTCCAGACTAACAATTAGCTTCCTGGTTTACTGCGCCATACAGATAATTAGTATGTATTTAAGTTCAGTAACTTTATGCATGCTAGCTGATAAAAGAGTAAGTTAACCACCCCTGAATGCTCGTGTTTGCTGGCTCCTGGTGCTGTAGCGTTTCACCTTGGTGCAGTGACGCACTTCAAGGCCCGGTGACGTCACTGTTGGGTGTGGTTCAACAGAGCACACTTCTGCCCGCACCCAAACTACACTTAGCAATGAGGTGAAACAGGCTTGAAACTTTCAACCAGGGAGTGCAGCGAAACACCGCTTTTCAGCCTGGTCTTAAGTCATTCTTAAACATAATCATGTCACTACTGCTGTGTAGATGTGATTAAAAATGAAGGAAAGTAAGGACAAGATAATAATTTAAGTGTAAATCTGAAGTAAATTAGCTGTGAGACAGATGCGCTTGACGTAAAACACCCGGCGCGTACAAAATGACCTATATTATACAAATTTAAGCACTTCTTTTAGCACTTCCTGTATCACATATTCTTAACAAGACTTTTCAAAGTCACTTAGCAGAAATTTCTGACATTAGTATTAAAAGGGAAAGGGAGATAATGGTTAGTACCTCAAATTAACTACATAAACGCAGGTAATTAATAGCTAAAAAAGTAGTGGGAAAAGAGAAATTGAGTTTGAAGAACATAAAAATATAACACAAAAAAGAAGACCTGGGTTAAACAGCATTTGCAAGTAGCCCGTAGCATTTTTATATTTTTTTTACCTGGGTGGTCTATTGTATGATTCAGGTTTTACCGACCAGGGACAGTTCAAATAATTATGCCACAAGCAGACAATCCAAGAATAATAACTGGCTTCCCAAAGGTTTTATCAACTGCCTACACCTTCACATGTCCTTACTGATAATACCAAAAACAAAGGTGACTGTGTCAAGAAGCAGTTCATCCTTGGCCGTGAAGAGTTTCATGTTGTCACAAACAGGGCTGAGCCGATACGAGCTGATAAATGCACAAGGGTTCAGAATAAAGACATCGTTTTCAAGCCATATAGAGTTTAGCTGCCTTGTTTGTCATCACGGAGTTGCCTTTGAAATTTTATTGGACACAAATAAAGTATAAAAAAATATTTTCTCATTAATTTATTCACAACGTTTCGTTTCACTTTATCCCTTTGCGTTTTCTGAAAGACAAAACAAAAATAAAAAGACTGACCAGCTTAGTTCCATCGTGTCCTCTGGGCCTCGGGAATTAGGTGCACTTCAGTAAGAATTTTGAAAGTGTCCAGCACTTTTTTCTTTCTTTTTTTTTTAGCTTACTCTCTGTGTACCACAAAGCAATATACTGGAGCTATGCTCTTAGAAGTCAGAGTCAGCATCCATGAGCTCCGCCTCCATTAAATTGGTCCTGGAGTGAACGGGTCCGTAGCCGGCCCTTCGGGCAGCTGGTACCCGAGCCATGTGGGCCATCCTTACTGACAACCCCTCAGTGCGATCCATCTCCCTGGGGTAGCGGGAAGATCCACTGGGCTGCCAGGTGGAGGCTGAGGGGAGGCAGCGAGGACCAATACCCAGATCCTCTGGGAGGTCGTTGTGGGTAAGAGGGTCAGAGAGCAGGCGGCGGCCATAGCTGTTCCAACTACTCTGGTATTGCGGGTAGGGACACCTCTCCTCACAGGACAGGAGGTGGGAGGGTTGAAAATCTTGGTAGGACCCTGGCAGGACTTCCTCCTCAAGCGTCTGCTGTTGCCTCTGCAGTTGTCTCTGCTGTTCCTGCAGATTAGCGACCAGACTCGGATGGCACGGCAGTTTGGGCAGGCGAGGAACTGAGCTGCGTCCAAACTCACGCTGGTGATAAGCCTGGTGGTCCACCGCCTCCTCCACTGGACGCACCTCCTTCTTCCTCTTCTTCTTCTTCTTTTTCCTCTTTATCATCTCTGGCGAAATCTCGGCCTCCACCATCCACAGCCTGTTCCTCTCCTCTGGAGGTGGCACTGTGGAAAAAATGGTACAAAAAAAAAGGTTGGTGATCAACAGTCCTTGAAAGAGAAAAGATGAAACGACAAAAGATAAAAGGAAGGTCGAATGGAAGAACAGGAAATGTGAAATGCTCTGCATATGTAGTTTCATGGCCTTGAGCTCTGACCTGGTGTCCCAGTAGGAGTAACAGAGATGTCCTGAGGCAGGATGGCACCTCGCCTGGCCACCATCTTCGTCACATGCTGCGCCCAAGCTGATGACACGTCATTGGATGGCTCGTTTAGCTCAAAATTGATTCCAGCTATGAATAAGATAAGACAAACCACAAACAAGGCTGAAATCCAACATAATCTTAATGGCTCCCCCGCGGCGCCTCTATAGCTCTGAACTGCTCCAAGGTGAACAAGCAATCGTCCATGAGCCAAGGAAATGTGTCATGGAGACAAATGGAAATAGAAAAGAAAAATAATGCAGTCGTTCAAAAAAAGGAGTTACATCAGGACACATGGTGCCATTTTTGACATTAATACGACTGAACGCAACAAAGTTTGTTATGTTGTTTTGGGTTGTACGTTCCACGATATTTCAGAGTTGGTTACCACAGATTAGAGAAAACTAAAATATTTTATCACTTATACATCTATCTATATGGAGATAGAGATGTCCACCAATCACTGATGGCAATACAATGGACACGAAAGACATGTTTGTGGATCATAGAAACTAAATTTAAAAACAATGTCCCAATTGTTCGTACGAAAAGAAAAAACATTTGCTAGATACCTCGAGAGCTAAGTGAGAAAATGCCTTTTAGGATAAAGCAACCCTGCCCTATGGGGGTGAAATATGCATACAATAACCATACTAACATGAGCATGATCTCCACCATAAATAATCCAAATGAGAGACCTTGCAGTTTTAGTCATTTACCACAAGGTGGAGATACACAAACATCACAGGACGGACATGTCTTTCACTTTCAGTCCTCACGCCAAATAGTGGGAAATTTAGCAAACATTCATGCAAACTTAACTCAATATTGTTTTGTGTTCTCTGTGACTTACTGCGCTGTAATTAACCCTAATTTATCAGTTTATCTGAATTATTTTTAATGACTCCACTGAATAACTCACCCACTGGTCCATCATGGGACACGGTGTGCATGCTGAAGGACATTTCCTTTTCTGGGTCCTTGTGAAGCTCCTTCCTCATCGCAAATGCCTTGGCAATCATCTTGCTCTTCTTGATTCTCTTGGGTTCATTGTCACTGCGGCCGATAATTCTGGCACAGGGACAAAAAGGCAGGTTAGACAAGGGAGACTAGGGGTAACAGCAACACCTGGTATAATGAGAGGCAGAATCAGATAAAGACGCATGGGTAAGTGAAGATCACATGTTTAATACCATCACCAGGCATGTGACCTTCGGCAAGACACTGATTTCCTTTCGGATGTTTGGAATTTTATGTCGCTCTGAATAAAACAGCCTTGGACTAAACTGAAAACAATAATTTCAAGAATTACTGCTTCTTTTTTTTCAAAGCTGGCTGAAAAATTCCTGCAAGTAAAATCCGAGTCACAGTTACAGCTTGTGAGCACTGTTACAAAATCAGGGATTAACACTGCAAACCTAAGTATACACACTGGAAACACAGCCAGATTTTGCCTAAACGCATGCTCCCATACTTTTAAATGATCATGCTGAAAATTCCCAGTTCTTTAAAGATGTTTGGCAGGGAAACTCTGCTTGGTTGGTACCATTAACTGTATGCTTGTTGCACGTCTGGCTGTTGTTCCATCTTTAAAACCATATGGAACAGGAACAGGCATGTGGCCATGATGTAAGCACAAGCAATGAAAGAGATTTCAAAGCCAGACACATAAGAACTGACAAAAAAACACAACCTTGGCCACAGAAAACTGTCACATTTCACTTGATGTTTGCTTACTTGCACCAGGTCCGTTTCCAGATGAGGATGGTGGCCTTGGTCCAGACCCAGGTACTCATAGCGATTCCCGTACCAAACATGGAAAACAGGTTGATTTTCTCTACCATGAGGCTGGGCCGGTTCTTAATGGTGCATTCTGGGATTGGCTTGTTGGTCTGAGAGGCAATCGTCACGTTAGCTTCGCACCTGTTGGAAATATGAGATGAGATGATCGGCCTATGTGTCCACCATGCGTCTCCCACACCTTGTAGCCATATGACTGAGGTTACATTCAACTGCTGGAGCTGGTCAATAAGAAGGTCTTTTACATGTTGGGGCAGCAGAGAGTGGTTTACATTTTTGAGGCTACATTAATTCCAGTCCAGCCAGTGTCAACAGTATGGGGAAATAGGGCGGCATTCATTAATTGAGCAGCGGTTTGGAGTCTCAACAGCATTAGTTTGTGCATTTCTGTGTGGAGGGTTTGGCTATGAAGTAGTTCTGATACAGGCAGGTGTAAACCTTTGCTACTGTGCTATGTCGTAAAAAGGGTAATTAAACACACATGCACGCTTGTTTTGCGACCATTTGTGACTCAAAAAAGTTATTGAAGTCGGCTACTCATCAGTGGTGTTGGAAACTCAAGTAACATATACATTTTTCTCTTTATTTTAACATCCTGTTGGCTCGGTGTGTTTATCGTGGTATTATTTGAATCGGCAGGCTAATAATAAGCAAAATGCAAAGGTTAGGTTAACGACAGACATCTGCCATTGGCTAATATCTGACTCATGCCATCACGATATTAAAATAAAGAGAAAAAAAACCTGCATTTTAGCAAGACACAGGTGTCCCACGTGTCCACCACTTTTTAGTGTCCCCTACAAACATCCATATCTGTTGCGTCATCTGTGCTACTTGCATTGCATTTCTCTGTTTGGTTGTGTTGGTCGGCCACCGTATTGGGATCAACAAAAGTGCAGCAAATCACGAGATATCGGCCACGTAAAGAACTTACAGCACATATTCTCTGAAGCTCCTCTCCCATTCAGCCTGGTTGAAGAAGTCGTAGAAGTGGCAGCCAAAGGTGATGAAAACAAAGCCAAAAGCGAGGAATCCAAATATACCTAATGAGGAGAAACAGAACAACAAATCAGAAGTGAGATAGCAGACACTTCACTCCCAGTATCATTTATACAGAGAAAAAAAGGTACTTAACAGGACTGTGGGAAAATGTTCGATGGTAAAGCGGAATAATGGGTCAAATCTCTGTAAAAGGACTGTTGTAATTCTAATTTTTCTTGCTTATTTTGCTCATTTCAGAGAGAGAGAACACACCAAGTCTCAGCATTGTCTCGTTGATTTTGCTGGCCGCTTTCTCACTCAGGAGTCCCGGGTGGTTACTCTTGATGGAAAACAAAGTCATGACACCTAAAAAAGAGAGATGTACTGAATCAGTCAGTTTGTCTGCAGCCATGAACTTGAGGAGCATGTGTCAAGTATCACAAAGCTGAAAAGATTTGGACAGAAAACATAAAACTGCTTTTCCAAGGATGGCTCCTGAGCCATTTCACTTTGCTCTTGCTATAAAAGTGTCACTGGCCATCATCAACTCACTCACCCCGAATGAGGAAGTAGCCACCAACAACAAGCACCACTCCAATGGGAGCCAGCACGAACCCAGCACGGTATCTGTAGTTTTTGTAGCCCACGAAGCAGATCCCACTCACCGAGTCTCCATCCACCTGTGGAGCACCACACAACACAGCCGCAACAAATTGATAGTGTGTTCTAATAGACAAAAACCCATCTTTTCTCATGACCGAAAGACATTTTTCAGATTTTACCTCAGCGATTGCCAAAATGGCCACAGTGAGGACGAAGGGGATGGACCAGGTGACCATGTGGAAGTAGGAGGTTCTGCCAGACAGCGGCTGGTGGGTGGTGCCCAGGGCTTTGAAAGATGTGTGCCAGGCATAGGTCAGCACGACGAACCAAATAACGCCCGACATCAGGGAGTAGTACACGATGATGAAGATGGTGACACATGACAGCGTCTCTGACGACCTGTAGAGAACATTCCCGTGATTAATAGGAAGTGGGGGTACATTTTCTATTTTGAAGCATGCCCGTGATCACATCGAATCAAGCTAAATGTTATGCTGATCGGTTAAAGGAATTCTCTTACGAAGGCTCCCCAAGCCGCATAGTGTTGTCGCTCTTGCACACAATCTCTTTGCGCGCTCCATCCAGGAACTGGGCCAGCCAGCCGATACTGCCCACAAAAAAGCAGGCGTTGATGTAGAAGAGTATGACGGCCGGGTAGCGGTTGGAGTTCTTCCAGTCGGCAAGAAATGTGGCCTGAAACGAGGGGAAAGTTTTTTTAATTCAGAAGAGGATTGAAAAGAGACATATCTATGGAATATGAAGGTTTCCCTTCATATATAAAAGGTAACTCTCTTGATCAAAACGATTCCTTGTCTTAAGGACACCACAAAGAATTATGGGTACTGTAGTTATGTCTCACCAGGGTGAAGAAGGTGCAGAGGAGGGTGATGGTGCCGAAGTAAGCGATGTATGCATGCATGTCATTGTGCTCCTCCTCGGTGAACAGAGGGTTGTCACACTGGATACCGCAGCCCTCCACGTCCTTGTACCAACTCGACTGGATGTCCGTCTTCACCAGGGGAGCTTCACACTGGCCGGATGTGTTGAACTTCAGCTTCTGCACCTCGTTCTGCACACGGAGGACACGAGGGGAAAGGTGAGCTTCTCATTCAGCTTTAAGGTGTACAGTTAAAGTACTCTTGGCGCTTACCGAACAGCCCACAGGGAACTGGTCACATTTGAGGAAGTTCGGCCAGCCTCTCTCCTGGTCCACGATGCTGCACGGCCGACGTGTCGCCAAACACAGGCTCTGGCTGGGCAACTCAACTCGACCGTTCTCACATTTGGGCATGTAGACGGCACAGAGCAACGGCTGGATGACTGACCAACAGCGAGGAGCGTTCCGCAAACCTAGACCGAGAAAACAGTCTTAAAACATCCCGAGACATTCAAGTGAGACCTGAGAGGTGCATAGCAAGACAGGGACTTTGTTTATCAGACTGCTGGTAGTGATGGCGATCAAAATAGTACCCAAATCTGGAAAGTGGAGATGTGCAAATTGTTGTCAAGAATACTTCAATACCTTAGTACCAAAGCTTTAAAAAAAACTGATCTATAACCAGATTTTCAACCCACACAGATATTAAACATCTTTACAAATGTGTTGGTATGTGTTGAGTTACCTTTTCTGTACCACCACTGTGTGAAGGTTATTAAAAAAGCAAAAAAAATATACTATGAATTATTTTTCTTCTGCCATGGTATCGACAAAAATACACAAAAATTAAGTTATGACAGCGATGAGAAAATACATACATCATTGAGTCCGATTATAACTGACTGACAGACTGTGATCATCCTCATTCACATCTCGCCAACTGTGGAAACAACCATTTAATGAGATGAATCAATTAAACCGGCCAATCGACAGAAAACAACTGCTCAGCAAAAAACAAAACAAAAACATCCGCTGCTCAAATGAGAGGATTTGCTTCACGCAGTGCCAAGATTTGTTCGAGTACAGTCCTGATAAAGCTTGATTTTGTGAAAAGTCTGAAATATGAACAACTATAAAGAGTCCAGTTGTGATACAGGATGACATTTTGTACCTGTGGTGTAACAATGTCTCCTGCAACTGGCCACAATTTTATAGGAACAATCGGACACATAAACACAGGAGAAACGTGTTACATTCTTATTTAAGCTCCAGCATAACAGATAATGGGTGATACAGCTCTCTCCTCCATCTGCTGTTTGCAGGAGCCACAAAAAAACAACAACATACCAACAATAAAAGAAATGAGGCTCCTTAACACATTATATCATCACATTGTATATATTTGTGAGTCCTTGACACCTGTGAGGCAGTGACCTGGGTCTGGCAGCTCATTAGCGGGTGCTTATGAATGTGAAAGTCCTCTTGCAGAATATCCACAAACCTTTTATTAGGCAGACCCTCCAATTGTTTGCTGGCTAACACCTATGAGCGATTCCCTTTGTTGCCTTTAATCCTTCATTTCCTGCCGAGGCTCCCTTCCTCAAGAGCATCCGAGACCTCTCATCACGGCCCTCTGTCACACCAGTTAACATCATCATCATCACATGAAAAACAATGGTGGAATAGAAACGCAATCTGGGTAATTTATCAAATTGATCCCATATTTATTTATACATTTACTGTGTATTTAAGCGAGACAAATTAGCAAATTTCTCATTATTTAATGTTAACATTGAATATTTTCTGACACTGAGATCATCACCAGATCCTCATACTACTACAGAATAGTCAATAATGGAATAATTGTGAAATTATACTTCTTTTGTTTTAACTTTCAGATGTAGTAAGACATGATAATATCCATAATGGTTTGGGCATTTGATCTCCTGTAAGCATATTTGATCATATCTCTACTGTGTCAACAGTTTTATGATTGGATGGAGGATGATTATCACTTTAAAGGCTCTTAAATGAGATCGATATTATCTGATCCTTTACTGGGACCCGTTAAAACTTACCAGACCACATGGTCAACTTCTCAAAAGCCTCTTCTTGGGTGCTGGAGTCCTCGGCCAGGATCAGAGAAGTATGTGTGTAAGGTAAGGGCGATCCCAGACATGTGTTGTATTTAAGTGCCTCACAAGTCGTGGTTTTCTTGCAGTTATCCTCGAATATCGTCCCGTTTGGGGACAACACTGCCCCGGAGCCTGGAAGCCAGGCAGCCCAGACGCAAAGCATCCCGTAAAATCCAACAATGGGGCTCCGACCCTGGGAAGACATTTTGAGAGAGAGAGATTCAACCGTCCAAAACTGAGATTACTCGGAATTCGGATGCTTCAGTTATCCCGTTATCTCAAGAAAGCCAAAGATGGTGTTTTTCTTCATTAGACTTTTCCAAACGCAGCATGGTGAGAAAAATGTGCGGGGCGCTTCAAACTTTTCTCGCAGTCCTCCCAAACTCTTTTTTCCCCCTCTGCACTTCTCGTCCGATCCCTGCTGGATCCTCCTGAATTCCTTCATTATCCAAACTACAGCAGCTCCCCCCCACACACACAAAAAACTACTTTAAACGCATCATCAACGTTCAGCGCCGTGAAGTGTTCATTTTGAAGCATTTAGGCCGGGTGTGAAAAAGACATCAGGCCGAGAAAGTTGTAGATTCGCCCTCCCCCCAACTTCCAAAAAACTTGCCATGAAAAAGTCTGGATCTCTGTTATAGGATCTCTAGCTCAGATGCACCACCCCCTTTT
>JBBPCS010000330.1:5738391-5789681 GCA_037974645.1 Hollardia meadi
GCACGATTCATCGGAACACTTGATAGGATATATATATATATATATATATATATATATATATATATATATATATATTAGTCATAGACAAGGCTATGGGACCAAAACATTTTCATTAGAAATACAGATAAGGAGATGCTGCCATCCACTGTGCTTCCATTTGATTAAATTGACCTGGCAGCAATCTGCACCTTCCCCTAAAAAAAATAAAGACCCTTTCACCCAGCGCTCCTCTCTCGGTCTCAATAGAATAATAGGGAGCCCTCAGAAACACTCTTTCCCACCTTGAATAAAATGGATCCAGTTACCACAGACACTGCACCTTCCAGGGGTGGGAGGGCGATTCTAGATTTGCATGTCCCTTTTATAAAAGTTTGGTTTCACGGTGAATAAACTGGACATGAAGCAGGCTGAGTTTTTGCAACAAGATATATTGTTGTACATAACTGCAAGTCTAATGAAAGGTAACAGTTTAATCTAAATCTAAAATAACTTGTTGCATGACTGATTCAATTATTTGGTTTAAGTGTCACCAACTCACATGACAGCTAATTACCAGGATTATATATGAGTTTCCATTACATTTTCCTATATTTATAGAAAAAACAAACAAACATGCATTTGCAGTAATACCTATACGGAGCACATTTTAGCCAGAGGCAACAGAAATGACAACAGCACATTCCTCGTTGGAGAGCTTCAAGTTTTTGCACAGCCTCATCCTGTTTGTACATGGACAGAAGTCATGTTCACCGCGTAATCACGGCTGACACACTCATACAGGTTTGTTTGAAAGACACTGCTGAAATGTGGAATGATATGCAAAGACTTTATTTCTCAGATGGCAGCATCTAAAGAAGTACTCATACCTCATTCTAATATGTTTAAACTCAGCTTATATTAGTTGTCTTTTTCTGTTATTTCTTCTTTGACCAAAAAGAAGAAAGTCTCCTCACACTCCAGTAAACCCCAACACGCTTTAAAATTACAGTTCCCTGAGGACCCGACACTGAAATCCATGAACTTTGGTTTGTTTACAACCCCGCTGCTGTTACTTTTAACTGAATCCTTGACTTTTTAAGTCGAAAGTTGTGCAATTATTAACAACCTGCCACAGCCAAACAGTGTGAAACAGTGACCATGTTCCCCCAGTCAACAAAGAGATTTGTGCAGACATGTGCATGGCCTATCGGCATATAAAACAACCAGAGTTTGTGTTTCTTGGTAACAGGAAAGGAACCTGAAATAAAACCACAGCAGTTTCGTTTACTCAATGTAGGTGTTTTACTCAACAATAAGTGTTGGCCAAACAGGTTCTGAGCTCAAGATCACACTCTGATAATATGCTCCTGATTTGTTAAGTATTTAAATTGGACACTTTTCAATACATTATGTAGGTTAACTTGCCTTCTCTTGTTTCCTGGACACTGTTTCTAAAACACTCAAGTTAATGAGTAACTAACTCAAATAAGGCAGCAGCAGACAAAATCTACAGGTCACGCTTTTAGCTTCAACAGAAGTAGAAAAAACAACAACACAGTAGGTCTGACATAATTGTAATCTGAATAGTTCAACTGAAGCTACCAGTGAGCAGATCTGGTTTGCAAAGAAACACACTGATTAAACTGCACACGGAAAACAGCAAATGAAGGTCACCACGCCGTGAGATTGACAAGTGTGACAGCATAAGAAACACTCACCCAAAATATAAAATTAAATAAGAACAGAAGGTACTTGACAACTGGACTGACAAAGGAGAAGTCCTCATCATATCCAGGTGCGCCTCTGCGTCTTCCCCCCATGGCGACAAGTATCCAAACGAGTTATCGGAGTTTGCACAACTGAGCTATTAGCTGTTTGAATAAACGCGTCTCTGAGAGCGAAACTAAAGACTCGACGGCATAGTGATGACGAGGATCTGCTGACTTCGCTTCTAATTCTTGAGCCGACACGTACATTTAACCTACAAGTGCGGATTCACAAGCTGCCGCCGGCGCTTTCTGGGCAGCACTGCACTGACTGGGCGTGAGTAAACTGGGTGTGTTACCATCGTGCCTCACTCCTGATCATATGATCGAACCTGGAGCAGGAGCACCAAGAACCCACGGGGTCAAACAGTTGGTGACTTTATTTTTTATAATGAAGGATTTGTGTATTTTAGTACAAACTTCGGTACATTTACTTTCACGTAGGCCAGGTTTTTTTGCTGACACAAATTAGCCCACGAACTCCCATTTGTTAATCTTTTATTACGCAAGAGTTGACATAAATTGATATGTAGTTATATATAATACTGAGTAATAATAATCATAATAGAGAGGGGAAAAAAGGAGAAGGAAAGAAAAGAAGAAATAAAAGAATAAAGAGGAAATAAGACATTAAATTTGGCAAGTATGTTGGCGTAAATTCGTACTGCATAAATATATACAGCATACATTTACAGGTCTGCATGCATCCATATACATCTAGACATACTGTACACACACACACACACACACACAAATATGTATGTTTATATACACATACGCATATATACACACATAGGCCTGCATGTACACCTGCACACACCCACACATCCATACAGTATATTAAATAAAAATTGAAGAATTTATAGGTAAATAAACTCTTCAAGTTCTTCTCAGCTGAATCGATAGTATTAGTTGTGATTGATATATTTAATCCATTTATTCCATCGTTTCAAGTGGTCTAATTCTGGATTTCTAATTCTATAGATTATTCTTTCCATTTCTAAACAGGTTTTTACATTAATTAATTTAAAGTTTCACAAAGATATAAATTTATTGCAGGGTTGTATTCGTTTTTTGTTTTGTTTTTTAAACTAGTGCTTATCAATAAACTAAAGGGTATAAAAGTCCAGGATACCACATAAAAGAGTTACAGATGTGCGCCATCTGCTGGCAGAATGTGGTACATGTGCTATTGTATGTACATACAGCCACTAGTTGACCAGGCCTGAAGTTTTGTAATTTTAGGGGCAAGGCTTCTTGGCCTGCAGCGGGGCAAATGTTTTGAGGTCACAAAGGCCTCATGTCAGGGCATCAAGGCCATAAGTGAAATAGCATGGTTGTGGTATTAGTTTTATTTCCATCATTAGTGTCGGAATGTCCATACCCCCCCCCCCCCCCACTAAATAGCATTAGTTATGGCCGAGGCCCCCTTTTTGTAAGGTGTCTTTAAAAACCCATGGACAATACTACTGTTCGTTTGAGAGGGTCTCGAGGCAGAGAACACATTTGGGGGGCACTCATAGCCATTCTTACCTGTTGCTGTAAATCCATACTTTATGTATTCTGCTTCATACTTGCGAGTTTTACTTGGCCAGGAGTTCTTCAGATTCTTTGCAGCTGAGCTTTTGTCAGCTCGCCTGTTGTTCTGGTCGTCAGGTCTCTTCTTTTTCAAAAACGTGTCCATTTTTGTGAGTTGGTGCTAGCTAGCTAACATTCAGGCTTCAGATCAGCTGTGTTGCAGGCGCAGACGTCACGAGGTCAGCACTGACCTGTGACCTGTGATGATGACTGACAGGCAATTAGAAATATGGCAAATACGATTTTAATATATATCATTAAAAATCTATTTTATAACAATGATATATATTAATAATAAAAATAAATAAATATTTAATTAAAAAAAACATCTTCCCTCCAATTTGCTGAGGCCTCCTGGCGCCCCCTACTTTGAAAATCAGGGGTCTAGTCAATGGTCGTGAGTCGTGACCCACGGATAATTCACCCTTTCTCCTCTTCTCGTCTTATAACATCTAAATATTTTGCCTTTGAATCCGTCCCCTACACCGAGTTGACTAAAGATGGAAACGAGATGACAATTTAGTTTGGCATCAGGCATGTGAAATCTTTACTTTGAAGACAATAGAAAACTTTCCAGCTTTTATTTTGAAAGAAGACGCACACGGCACGTCTGTTTCCATAACATCCGTTTTACCCGGAAGTTATGAGTGCATTTCCCCACACTGGAAAAGGAACACTGAACTGGTGTATTGTTCATGTTTTAGACGTTTTTAAACCAAGAAATGGCGTGGAAAAGCAAAGGTTTGTGTGCTTAATTATCATAGCCATCTGTAAGCATACGCAGACAGCCACTTCACCAAGTAAGACAGTTACAAATGCAGTTATTAAGCTAACATCAAGCTAATCCGAGTTGCAGTCAAATCCGTTGTAAATGTTTTTTTTTGTTTTTTTGTTTGCCTCTGTAGCTTTATTTATTCCACCAAGCTGGTCTCAAATGTCCTCTCCAGGTCCCCCTCTTCCTTCGGCCTCCTTACATCTCGTTGTCCCTCCAGTGAGACTTATGTCAGCTTTCATATGGCAAGTCGTACAGCAGCACAGTGTAATGCAGTATGACAAGGTGGTGGACTTCATCAGTTTGACGACAGAGATCGTCCCAGAGCTTCTGAATCCCAGCCAGAAAGCTCAGCTAATCATGAACCTGAGAGCAAGGGTGAGGAATTACTCTGAACGAGTGCTTTGTCACTCTTATTAAATTTAAATGTCAGTGATGCCAAGATGTTTCCATCAGTGGCTCCACAAGGGACATATTTGATATTCTTTTCAACCTTCACCAACTAGAATGTGCATTAAATTTTCTTGTGTGGTAGTTGTGTTTTAAGTTACATCTGTTCTGATTCTTTGTTCGCTAGTTTGTGTCTTGTAATTAACAATATGTACATTTAAACATATTGTTACCCCCTCTCATAATAGAAATCAATCTTATCCCTGCCTTACATGCTCTTTTGTGTTACCTCTATCCCACATTTGCCCTGTTGCAGCTGGTTCTGGAGCTGTGTCGTAGTGATGGCATCGCCAACCTGCAGACCATCCAGAGCCACCTGGACAAAATCCATGCCTGCAGTGAACTGTACTCCACTGAACAGATGGTAAAAAAAAAAAAAAAATCATAGCTGCTTCACAAGCAAAACATGGACAATACACATAAATCTAGAAATTCAGGTTCTCATAGTACTCAAAAATATGATCCCCAAAATAAATGATTATTGATTGTTCATTAGGTAGACACATAAAATTGAAATGAAAAGAAGTTTAAACTTTTCTTAACCTCATTATTGTCCACTTCTTGGCAGGCCAGTGGTGATGCACTGAAGACCTCCTACACCAACTTTGCCAGCCTGGTTCAGAACCTTTTGAATGTTCCTTGTGAAAAGGAGATATTCTTCCAAGTGAGTCTTATCTGTGAAAATGCGTATCTCTTAAAGATCCTAAAAAGACGCGTTGATCATCTAAATCCAAAGCTCTGACTGTTTCCGTAGGAGGTTTTTCCTGCAATCTACGGCTCTAACTATGACCAAAGACTGCAGCAGCTGGTGTCTCAGTTCCTGTCCAAGCTGGAGCAGCTGCTGCCCATACCAGACCTGCAGCAGGTACTCACAGCAGGTCACATATTTCTGAATTGCACTGCAATGTAAGACAAAGAACTTATTGGCACTTATGTTACATGTAGTGAGATGTCCCATCAGAAAAATAATAAAGTTGTTTCATTTAGCAAAACACTGTTAGATTATTAATCCTGAGTTCTGAATAAACACATGTACTTTATAACAGGCATTTAAAATTAAATTAAATTTTCAGTTAAGGCCAAATTCATCATTATTAAACAATAATTTCATATTTTTCTATGATGAATTTTGCAGCAGCATTAATTTTTGTTTTTCAATGTGAAACCAGGAGAAAAACATTTATTTGTCGCTGTGTTGTTTCTTATCTAAGAAGAATCTTGAACCACAGTGTCAAACAATGGTACTGGGTTTTTTCAGATTTTTGTTCTAGGAACTTGACTGTTGTTTCACTTGCAAACCTGCATCTCGGTGGTCTTCTCTGTGTTTCAGACAGCAGCATGGCTCACTGAAACAACATCCTTGTCAGAAAAATTTGGACAGCATATTTCTGAACCCTTTGCCCTGAAGGCTCTTCTGCTTCATCACAGACAGTTGGGGAATCTCAGCTCCGGTGAGTTTAACAGAAAACATACGAGGAACAGGAAGCATTTTAAACGTATTTCTATCTGTGTTTGTTTCCTTCCTGAAGTGTTGCTCAAATCGTCTGTCTTGTTTTCTTTCTTTGACAACAAATTTAACTTTTCTTTCAGAAAATTTACGTTCCCATCAACAAGTGACACTAATGTTAAATGCCTTTTACAGCTCCTTACAGCAGCAAGGAAGATATGCTTTTGTCCACTCTGGCCCTACCTGGTCCAAATGGAGTCAGTAAGTACACTGAGTGTTGCAATGATGACGATGATTATGACAATGAGGAAGAGATCGTGGCAATGGAAGATTTAGACGAAGACTCGAGTCAAATCTCAGACGTCACTGCCGACGATTGGGTGCCAAAAAAAGAATCAGGTTAGAAAAAATCAGCTTCAGTAGCAGACCAGAATTGGTCTAGAATATAATTTTACTAACTTGTTGTTTTACATGTTGTCTCCAGATCGGCTGTCCTGTTTATTCACCTGCCCTCAGTGTTCATTTACTCACCGCACAAAGAGGAAGGTACAAGAGCACATCCAGAGTAAGCATAACATAACTGCTCACATGCCGAAGAAAATATCTGTGAAAAAAGCAAGAGCAAAAACTCTGCAGAAATGTAAAGGCACTGAAAAGAAGAAAGTAGGAGGCATCTTGGAGAAAAAGAGGAAACGAAAACAAAAAGACAGTGTTCAAATAAAGCGAGAATGCAAGCAGAAGAAGGACAACTTGGAAAACAAGGAACGACGTAGACAGAAAGAACCCACGGGGGAAGATAAAAGGTTTCTGAGCACAAGACCTGTGACCAAAAACTTTACAGAGGAAGAAACCAAATGCCCCAAGTGTGAAAAGGTTTTTGAACATCCAAATCAACTGAAGACTCACATAAGGCTCCACAGCTTCGCGTACAGCTGCAACCAGTGTGAGAAGGGATTCACCAGCCCGTCGGGTTATTATCAGCACCAGAGACTCCACAAGAGAGGCCGGATATTCACGTGCAGCAAGTGCAACAAGGGATTCCTGTGCAACTATTCCCTCAAGCAGCACGAACGGCTGCATGAAGGCCCCACCAACCTGTGCACGATCTGCGGGAAGGGTTTCAGCAAAACTGGCATTACAAGACACATGCAGATGCACAGAGGGGAGAAGAATTATTTGTGCACCACATGCGGGAAGTCGTTTTTGTCCTCTGGGGAGCTGCTGCTGCACACTCGGTCTCACACGGGTGAGATGCCGTACACCTGCACCCACTGCGGGAAGGGCTTCTCCAGCAAGAATCACCTAAATGTGCACAACCGCTCTCACACGGGGGAGCGTCCGTACCTGTGCTCGGAGTGCCCGAAGCGTTTCCTCACGGTGAGCTGCCTGAAGAGACACAGACTCAGCCACAATGGGGTGAAACCATTTAAGTGTCCAAAGTGTGAGAAGGAATTCTCCCAGCAGGGGAATATGAAAAGACACATGGCAACTCATAAAAATGACAATTAGCGTGTAGCTTTCAGCGTTGTCATTTCACCTCGTCACGTTTTATGAAAACCAGTTTAAAACCAAAGTTAATTCTGTTTGTACCAAAACAGACAAATTAACAGACATGTTCACAAAACCCGTAACTGTTATCTAATGTGTGCTTGCAACAATTGGAAAGTGAAGTGTTTGAAATTCCTCTATCTGCTTTATTTTTGTTTTTTTTATATTAAGTTACCAAACTAGTTTTGGCAGCTGTTTATAATCTGTTTTTTTTAAGGCTTCTACTTTTTGTCACTTTGTTGCTATTTTTCTCCAAATTCACACCTTCACACACAGAGTTTTACATCGGAAAAGGGATGCTGTAAATTTGGTAGCTTTTTGCGTTTATGTAGTTTCCAACAACAGTTGTAGGTATTAGCGCCCCTTTTGTAGTTTCCAAAACACTTCCCCAATTTACTTAAAACGTAACATAAAGTAACTTTGACAACATATAAATTCAACTAATTACTTACTGTGATTGATAACCAATCTTGAAAAAAAAATGAAGATTTATATGTAGTGCTGGTAGTCAGTTTTATTTCTATGGCGTCAAAAATGTGCCTCAAAGAGCTACAGTCTATACAAGAAGAGTTTTATATACTGAAATTCAAAGTAGGTTTAAATGTTATCATCTAAGTAACTGACTGACTAACTATGACACTTTTTGGACGGTTCAGTGTTGACACATTTATTAACTTTACTGGCAGATTATCGTAACTTGACAGTCGGTTTATCCAGATAAACTGGGAGGGGGGAAAAAACGCTGAAATGAAGGAGGGAAGTGAAAAAACAGCTGTAGGAAATGCAATTTATTTGCAATTTTTTAATAACATCATTCCTCAGATAAAAATGCAATGTTACAGGAATATACATCAGATATTAATTTAAAACTTGCTTTCAAGGGACCATACAGTCTAAATATACTTTTTCCTTTTTTAATTTACTGGTAGCGTGCGTTATAAGCAAGACAGACTCTGTCACCAATGACAGACTGACAAGTTACAGATACAAACTGTACATTACTTATTTACAAATCAACTTTTTGTTTGGTTTTTCATTTCACTTTTTATTGAAAATAGGAGTAGAAAAAGTGATTGAATTAATATTTTGATTTATTTGATTTGTATTCTTTCCTTTTCTAAACTCTAAAATGAAATGAATGAATAACAAAAAACAAAAAAATCAAGAACTCTCCTTTAGAAAAAAAAGAAAAGAAAGAGAAGCAGAAGAAGAAGAAGAAGAAAAAGGGTGTGTCAACCGTGAGACCATGCAGTCATCACTGAGGAAACCAAATGATGTTGGGCCATCGTCACTTAGCAACCTCAGAACCAATGAAATCCCTCATAGACGAGGGGAAGTGGCTTATGTTAAAGAACTCAGTTACAAAATGGCCACCTGCCTCCAAAGCTACCGCAAGTACAATAACACACTCTAGTTCATTTTTTTGACCATAAATAGTGCTGTTATTAAATACTACACTTAACAGTAGCGTCACTAATAATATTACAACAAATTGGTCTCTGTGTGAACACCTCTGTCAAAATAATCTCGAGGATTAACGACAGACTTCTCTCTGACGGAAAAGGAACAAAAACAAACAGCTCAATCCTGCCAAAGGCCCTTTAACACTTTGCATGAGTAGTGAGCTAAGACTATGAACATGATCATAAGACACTACTGAACAGTGGAGAACAGAGCCACCCAGTAAATAAGCTTTTGTTAAACACTACTCTATGTGGAGCCCATTGAGGCTGGCAAAAGGCCTGAAGAAAAGAAAAAAAAAAAAGTAGTTAAAGCCTGCATGCTGTTAAAGAGGCGGGGAACACTGATAATATACATGACACTGCCTATGCTCTCAAGTGGGCCAAGTCATTCATTAAAGCTGCATTTACACGCACTCAGGCATACGAGACCTGTTTGTTTCGAACTCTTTGTAGCCAGATGTGACTTTTTTCCAAAACCACCTGGAATCAAGGTATGCAGAGACCCTGTGTGTTGGGAAAAAAAGGTCAAACCAGATCTTTTGTGTCTGTGGTGGTCAAAACTGAGAGAGCATGGCTAAAGTTTCCAACACTTTCTTCCATTAAGGGCAGCTAAAAAAAAAAAAAGGATGATAAACCAGGAGCCTAAATCTTTCAAATGTGACTTTTTCAGATATATTCAAGTACACCGGTGTGAGCATCACTGCGTCCTACATTTAAGGGATGAAATTAGTATCATTCACGGTGGAACCATTGGTAGCTCTTATCAGTGGAATTAGAGAGAAGTAGCAGATGCAGGTTGTTTTAACACCACTGACAGAAAGTCTGCATCGTAAAAAGCTGCTGCCAGAGCTGAGAGTTGCTAGTTGAAGTAATATCCTGAAGAAAGTCACCATTAGACACTATAGCTGGTAGGTACAGAAAACTCCTTTGCTCAATCGACAGGCTGTGGGTGCAATGTTCTTCTCTAAAAGCATAAAGAGCAATCTGATTCTCAAATCTGTGCAAACAGGGATCTCCTTCATTAGTTCTTTTTCATTTAAAGTGTATGAATGTCAGTGAGAGAATAAACACGAGGCTTTCAAGAGCCTTACAACACTAACAGTCGTCCTAAATGTTCATAGAGGGGTGCTGACAATGGGTGAGTTATATATCTAACTATCCTATACGTTATTTCTAATAGTGGGCAAGCAAGTATCATCTATGTGGTCCGTCTGAGGGCTCAAGTGCCCCAGGAAAAAAAGGAAGAGGGTTGTAAATAAATTGCATTTTTGTTCCACACCACCATCTCGAGTGAACAAATCAAATTTTCCCGAGACTGATCGGTGAAGATTTCACATGCGATTGAGTGTTTTCTGTAGTTTCAAAAGTTTGTGACGCTGGAATAAGTTTGGCTCAAAAATCCTTCTTTTTTTTTCTTTTTTTTTTTTTTTAAACGATAAATCATTTTAAACAATTTCCCAGCCTGATGCATAAATTTCTTGACAATCAAGATTCTTAATCAATTCATCAGGTGTCTAAATTCTAAAAGTATCCGTGTCACTTTTATTTAATGAAATGAGCCACTGATCTTGTAATTAGATATCTGTAATCCCCTTGCATGTACTTTGTTTCTCCCTAACATTCTGCTCTTTCACTGGCAAACAAACAGACAAAGGCTAATTTTCACACAAAGGAAACCTATCGATGGTGATTTGTAAACCTAATAGAAACATTCAGCTGATGGTAAAACCATTACATTTGTCCCTCGGGGCCTCATATAGAAAATGCCAGCGTGTAGAGTGATCTAGACATTTTCCCTCAAAGATTTCTTTTGATCCTCTGTAAAACCATCAAACGTTCATTCAATTTCTTCTAATTCAGGTACGGTTTTATATATATATGTGTATATATATGTATATATATATATATATGTATATGGATATATATATATGTATATGGATATATATATGTATATATATATATATATACATATATATATATATATATATATATATATATATATGTATATGGATATATATATGTATATATATATATATATATATAAAATAGAAGACACTTGTATTTCATTATATATTCCCTCTTTCAATCTCTGTTCCATTTCCCAAAGCATTCATCTGCGCCGGCGTCAAAATAACATCTGTACATCAGAAAAACGAAGAGGCCGTTCCTCTCTCGTTTCTCCAGAAAAGGGAATTCATTCCTTAATTAGATTTAATTCAACAACAGGCTATGCTGATCTTGACCTTGACAAAAAGAAAATAAAATCTATATTCAAAATAGTCCTCTTAAAATATTTTTTTTGTCAGGATCAAATAGTGATCAACAAACACTTCTGTTTAGAAAATATATCTGTTGCGACGATGGTAAATCCACAAGAGGAGCGACAGAGACAGGAAAAATAACACGACTCCTGCCCTCTCTGATAAGTAACACATATGTGCGTATAGTTTAGGATAAACACGCAACTCTAATACTTCTTAAATGGCATATGTGTGTGTAAAATACTATATTTGTTAAAGCATGTTGGATGACATCTTTTTCTTAATACTGAGCAGCTTGAATTTCATTCATTTATACACGTATAGCAGCTCTTCGACACAAACATAAAATATTTTTGAGTTTTCAGCGCCCTCACTGTCGAGATGCAGAACATAAATTCAATCAACACTTTGTCATTGCTGCATAAACACGTTTTCGCAGCTGAACTTGGACTTTCAAGTCCTCTAATTCCTTTTATGGAAGAAAAACAATTGAAGCTACATGATTTTCATGGCTCGAAGCACAGCGAGATCTAATCCTTGACAGGTGGATTTCTTTTTTGGTTAGGTGTCTTTAATAGCTTGAATAATGCATTTGAAAAGTGTCTGTGTGTGTGTGCCGCTGATGTAGGACCAGTGAAAGAGAGACTGGTCTCTCAGTGCTACAGTAGGAAAATGTCCAGACTTTGACCTGCACTGACAGGCTGCTGGTTGGTGTTTCTGAACACGTCACAATAAAACAAAACACAAATGCATTCGAAGATTTCAGATCTCTGTGTTGCTTGAAAAGTTAAAGTAGATGTCAAACTGTGAAATTTGGCCAGTCGATTTCAATATAAAAACTGAACAAAGAGCTTCCTACAATTGGAATCACAGCCCTGGTAATGGGTATCTTATTTGTGATGATTAAAAATGAATGAATCATCTGTTCTGCAGCTAATCAGGTTTAAATCAAGCTATAATTTCTCTGAATTGAAAAGCCACATAGTCTGGGAATCATCCAAGCCTGTTGTGAAACCACCCAAAGGTCCATTTGGTACAGTATATGCCATCAGCTTAAACATACGTTTCCTCTTCAGTAAATATAACTACATTATTCCCTGCTGCTTCTGATGGGGACTTTGTTCAATAAATTCACACTGACCCTCAGTCAGCAGGCCTATATAACATTTTCATAACTACATTCCCAAGTAAGTGTCCCGCCTTCTCCTTACCCTTAACATTCTGGTGATTAAATATTATAATATATTCATATATATCTCGCTATAGTATGATATATAAAAATATACAATCATTGGCTAGTGGTGAGACAAAAGATATTATCATTCACATAGGACCAATACTTTATATCCCCCGAAAGAGAAACCCATGCACGTAAAACATCACTTGGATATATAATTCACCGTGTCAGAATTCTTAGACCACCCTGAAATTCAAACATGGTGAAATCAAAAATACTCCCCATCCAACATTCAGACCAAACACCATCAACTAGATTGTCATCAGTCGATAAACCAGGCCTTTATTGTCCCTGTTTTTGCCTTCACTTGAGGAAATATACCTCATATCAAAATAGTTCATCTGTTATATTCTGACAACCTCCTGGAACTCTCTCACCACCATCTGTAATGAGTAAATTTATAAAGGGCCACTCCACACATTTTACACACACTCAAGGCCATGAGGTGTACTACTAAGCCTGTGAATGCAGTTGTATAATGTCTCCTGTGACTATGGGGTGTCTTAGACAACTCTGAGAAAATAACCCTGATGATGTCATAAAGATGGCAAATTGGCTTTGGGATTTAAAGACGTGGGCAGGCATATAGAAGTTATGGGAAATGTAGTATCCAACATATTTAGAGCTTGACCCATACTAGCAACTAAACTTTAGGATATCAGCCTCTGCACAGCTGGGAAGTCCCTCTTTAATGTTTTGCAGCGGAGAGTAGTTCCATTTCTTTTCCTTTGTGCATTGAGTTTACCTAATTTGGTCACTTTTAGCGTAAGTACACAAACTACTCAAAACCTGCTCATAATCATCTTCAGTTTTTTAAGTTGCAATTTTCATGTATATTCTTCACTTGGTACTTAAAAAAAAATCAAATATCCAATAAAGTGTGTACATGTTGTCTTATTTCTGCCTATGTGTTTGTCTGTCTAATATTATCCACCAATATTTTTATGAAAAATTACTAATTATGGGTAGCTTGGTTCACTTACCACTTATTCTTACTGGTCTTTCACATGTCAGATAAGGAAAAGATAGAAGTTGAGGACAGAGACTATAGCAATTCTCAGGCTAAAAAGTAGTGATGCCTGACTAAACTGGGGAGTAAAAATACTTGAGTTTGCTTTTTCTCTTAACTGCTGGCAATCACATAAACATGAGCTCTGTCCTTCTCAGGGTGAAGAACCAGAAACTGAACCAAGAGCCCATAAGACACAAGATATGCAAAATCACCTTCCAAATGCCCCTCCACTGCTGTCCACACTCAGATGTTTAGGTAGAGAAGAAATACTGACTCTAACCCCTAACCCGTATGCAGGCCTACACTAAATAGAAATAGCTACTCTGTCGTAATGTGATATGATGCTTAACCTGATAAAAACAAATCCACTGCAAAAACAAACATGTGAACCTCACGCAGTAAAGATGGAACACCCACGCAGCTCAGTCCATTCAAAAACTAACTGGAAATAAATGAGAGAAAAAAGGGACACAGTCAAAAAGCGATTGAATCATGGAGCTGTTCGTTCTGGGTCACCACTGGCTGCATGTGAAAGCACGAGCAAGAAACACCAATTTCATGTCACTGTCTCAACACACATTTCTGACTGCAGACGCAGATCCAACACTCTGGCACAATAAAGTCAAATGAATACATCTATACTATACTGCACTGCGATGTACCTGATTTCAAGTATGTTGGGTTTCTTTGGCGCAGAAACCACTGAGAATACTTAAAAATGTAACAAACAGAAAAGAAAAATACATTGGATGATATATTTTTTTCACTTTCACAAGTATATTTACTTCGGGAACCTTGTATACAGTCATAGTTATTGCATTGTTTTTGCATATCTTGTGGGATGCAGGATTACACCCACTCACACCATACTGCAACACAACACCTCATAGTTCATGCTAACCTATATAGAACATAAAAAAACTGCAATGTTGCTCCACTCCACACGGGGGCACCACAGGCCTCTGAATCTCTCTCACCTGCATTTGAAACCACAGAGCCTTTCAACAGACGCAACAAAGCCTGGTTTGGCACTTCTGATACGTGTGTCTACGTGAATGAACATTTATTGAAAACACAAAAGTAAAGGATTTGAACTGAATGTACTGTCTGAGTGCATGTATGCATTCTGCATGTTCATTTACCCCTTAAAGCGAGAGGTGATACTGAACATTTTTGAAGGTTTTCGTGATTATTGATAATCCATCTTAAGGCTATGATTAGAAAGTGATGAAAATATTCCCATCCTAATTTTAAATTGGTTAAAAATGATAATGGTTTCTTATCAAAACTGCCTTGAGAGAGTGACATTCATAGCTGTTGTACTAAATAAAATGGTTGGTAGAAAGCAGACACAGTTGTAGCAGCTTGAATTACTACTTTACAATTCAGGTGTCCGCTGGTTACATTTAGCATTGAGGATTTAGACCTAATAGACATTAGGTTTATCAAGTAAATTAGCAAAAATAACCAAAAGGAGAACTGATTTTAATTCAGGGTTAAATAAAGTTTACCAGGGCTGATCCAACAAGGTGTGGACACAAAAATCAAAGCGAGATTATGTCAACTTTGAACGCAGATGCTTCCCTGCACGCACATTAACATTACTGACCGTACCTAAATCTGCATCCCTAACTTTTAGACCTAAAGTTGACTAAAAAAAAAAGAAAAAAAGCAGCTTATACTGAAACTGAGCAACATAGCTGCAAAGTAGCCTATTAGCTTATGGCACCAAGTTATTTGAATAAATAACTGTTGGTTTTTTTTGAGGTGCTTTTAGAAGAGCTGAAAGAAAGAAATACGGAATATGTTTTATGAAGCCAGAAGAAGAAGACAAAAAAAAAAAAAAGAACAACAGACTAAATGTCAGGGAGGGTATTTCCTTTTGACAACACAGACTTCTTCGGGGTTTGCAGTATGATCAGAACCACAAAACAACAATAGTGCTGCCACTAAAAACACGTTCAACATTCACATTTAGTTTGCATAATAATGTCAGAAGTCTGTTACTGGCACAGGATGCACTGTATGGCAGTGTCTTTATGCATACCCTTCCCTGCCACAAACCTGCTCTGCTTAACACTAATGAGAACTCAGCAGCTCGTCTTTGACGCTAAATTAAAGTGAAAAGCTAATGGCTATAAGTTGACATGTGATGGTGTCTCTGGGTGGGTACTCAGTGTTTCAAAGTGACATTTTAGAGGTATTTTTTAAATAGGTGATTTTTAGAACTAATAAAAGAGTTGTAACCCTAACAAGAAATTGACTTTATTACTAAGATGTATCTGCATGTGAGCACTGGTCTGGTAAAATACAGCATTTCAGTACTATGTCACTGTCAAGCTAACTTTGCGTCGGGATTGTGGTGGTAACAACAAATCATGTTTTTCCAAATTTTGAGAGCCGAATTAAATAATTTCAGCTTTAAAAATATAAAGTAATTTAATAAATGTGACAATTGGTACCAGGGAAATGATATTGACATTAAGAATGTTTTCTGGAGAAGATACAATACCAAAGAGAGACCTGTGCGCTGTGTAATGTACTGAGGCCTGAGGTTCATACCTGTGCCATAGTAGAGAAAAGTCAATAAAAAGTTGTCGGCATGCTACCTTAAATACATTACAAGAAAATTAAAAAAAAAAAGACCAACCAGGGCAAAACTTCCCTCCAAGATGATTTTCTGATCTATATCCAAGAATTTAACAAAACAATTATCACGTCTTATTAATTTCCAGTAAAGTTCCTGTCTGTATAATGTTTTTTAGGATTCAGTTTTACCTGTAAATGATTATTACAGACAGGTAACTCTTTTAATTCTAACAATGACAAAATAATAAATGACCATATTTTGTGATATGAGCAGACCTCAGACAAAGAGACGTGATTCAGAGGTCTTGCAGCATCTGTACACCAGCCCTAATAAGTCATTTGGAGTTTAAACTACGATTACGTGATGAACGCATGTGATTGTGGTGTGTTTACAGCCAAGCGATCAGGGCCTCACGCCCCAGTTCATTCACGAGGCGTCACTGTGGCAGTGCGAATTTGTTGCTTCTACCGTTCAGCACAATCGTCCACCATGAAGAAGAAAAGCAGCAAATGCGAAAAGGCTTTTCACCTTCCGGCCAAGCTACAATGCCGAAAATTAACATCGCTGTAAACTTAACCGTCACTTGCTTTGCTGGAGACCTTACGCCTAACTACCTCTAAACAGAAAAAGAAAGAAAAGTTATGCAGTGACTAAATTTCAAAGACATAGCGGCTTCTGACTCTGCAGCTTGGCTAAAAAGTAAAAACCGTGCTAAAGAAACCACAAAGCTTTGGAAGCATGCCTGTCCATGGTAACCCTGTGTTAAGGAGGCCCATTATCACACACACACACACACATACACCCTCGCGCACACCCACACCCACACACACACACACACAATACCATAATTGTAATGCTACCTTAATTTACTGTCTAGGCTTAAAATCAGCTTTTTAGAATACATAAGTAACCAATCGCACGCGCGCACACACACACATACATCCTCACACACATTTTTTTCTCTTCTGGGAAAAATAAATAAATAAATAGATACAATCTGTAAAAGGTGCATACTGATAGAGAGAAAGACCCCCTTTTAGATACACGCTATCTCACACATTCAAATTCACATACATCCTGTACTAAAACGCAGGCACACACACCCGCACACACAAATATAGTTTTACACTCGCACGCAAACACTACGCCCTGCTTCGATACTTAAAACCTCTTAAAATTCTCCTAAAATAAACCGAGCAAAAATACATTTATAAGACCAGCACCCCGATTGTGCAAACAAATCAAGGATAAATTAAACCAATAACATCATGAATATAAAACAAATTAGTCATGGCTAGCCAGTTTTGCACAATATCGAACTGTTAAATACATAGTGGGCGTGGTCTGTGGAGAGAGGGTGTGGCAGCAAATCCAATAGGATTCCACGCTGAGAGGAAGAGACGAAGGTCTTGGAAAAGGAAGTGAGGTTGACTGGCGGACAGATCCTCTGCAGATCCATGCCCAAAGTCTGTTTTCTTTTCAATCGGTCACTCCCATCCACACCTCCACCCTCCGTCTCTGTTGCCCTGTTCAACACACTCGCCTCCCGAGGGCTGAAAAAGCAAAGACCCAGCGATGGAGGGAGACGGATGGTGGAATAACCAAAGAGGAGGAAGGACGGAGAGAGGGAGGAGTGAGGAACGGCGAGGTATGAGGCAGAAAAGGGGGCTCACTGTCGCTGCCTAGCCACCTAATGCTCCCTTCCATTTCCTGTTTGGGGCAGGAAGTGGGTGTGGCCAAACAAGAAGAAGCGGCAGAGGAGGCAAAGCCAGGTCAAGGTGACAGACGAGGTGAGTTTGTCTCTGGCTGGCGTTTTGTTGACCAGCGGATAAAAGAGCTGGCTAGCTTCCTGTTGGCCAGAGAGTGTCTCTTTCTGCCTGTGGCCCCCTACACAGCCCTGCTGTGGCTGTTGGTCCATCCCTCAAACCCCCCCCCCCCCCTCCACTTGGCTGGAGGTGGCGTGTCACCTTAATCCCACCCCCAGGCTGGCAGGGCTGTGCTCCAAGGTTCCTTAGCTTTGGAAGAGGAAGAGAAATGAGATTTCAAACAGGGTTTTCCTCGCCCCCGTTTACTCAATACAGCGCTTCATCATCAGTGAACCAAGAAGGAGGAGTTGACCTTTGACCTCAAGTGGGTGCGGTCAGATTTGAATCCTTAACAGACCCCCCCCACCACCACCACAAGCCTGTCTGCTGTCCCCTACCTGGCTTCATGGCGGCCAGACAAATAACAATAAAACAACACGAAAGTAGGCAGAAGAAATGAAAACAATCAACACACTATGGCAACTACAGGAAATCCATACAAGGACATCCTGCTTCTTGTGTTTCCTTTCTACCTTTCCTTCATCCCTGTTTTCCCCTCGTTTTGTTTCCTGCCTCTACTTTTCTGCTCTTCAGACTTTGAGGACATGATAAAACTGTGAGGCACTTTAGAGACACACTCAGACACGTGTGGAGAACACGCACTCACACACACGTAGAGAAAATCATAGATCTCACACATACACACACACACACACACGAGCATACACTCAGATAGTATAGAGTATAGTGTGGTATACTTTACTACAAACAGTCACACACATACAAACTCATATAAACCAACAAAGTCATAACCAGGTGTTTAAGGTTGCGTCAATGGCCGCCAATGTCCAGAGCGGTTGTGTCTGGCAGAGAGGCAGACAGTGTGTGTGTGTGTTTGTGTGTGTGTTTGAGGGGCGGGGACAGACAGAGTCAGCTGTGGCGCTGTTACCAGCACTGACAAGCGTCAGTCTCTGATGATGTCAGAGGGGCCAGTCGGCTGATCGAATCCTTCAAGCCGACTCCTACAAACTTGTTACACACTCCATATCCTCGTCCTCCAACAGCCCGCTGTTCCTCTGCCGCGCTCCTCCAATCACAACCGAGCCTCTGTGGTGCCCCTCCTCCTTCGCTTCAGCCTCTTCCTCCTCCTCTTCTCGACCCCTCCCCCCTGCTAGCAGCACCTGCCGCTCCTCCACCGAGGACGGCTCATGGACGGAGCCTCTGCTACCTCCAGCCTCTTCCCCGCCCTCGCTGACCACTTGGTCCCTGTGCATTGCTGCTGCTGCTGCTGCTGTGTGGAAGGGGAGGAGGTTGCCGTTAGGGCTGTGCTGGGAGGTGGAGGAGGTGCTGGACGTGGCGTTCGTGGTGGTGTTGCCGTTTAGAATGTTGTTGGCGGCGTGCTCCATCTCCTCGATGGTCATGTCGCAGGCGTCGGCCAACTCGGCTTTGGTCACCTCAATGAACGATGGGTCCTGGGCGAAATGACCCAAACCCTCTGATATTAGCACCTTGAGAGGAAAATGAGAAAGGGAGGAACAGATGGAGAGGAAAGGAAAAGAAAAGAAAGGAAAGAGGGAGATATAGAGAGAGAAATGGGGGGATGAAATGGAAGGAACAGGAGATAAAAGTAAACTTTAATGTAGTAGGAAATATGGAATGCTTACAGCTACATCTAATGATTAATTTCATTGTTGATGTAATCTGATTTCTTGATTAATCTCTGATAGTAATGTCATCAAATTACTTGTTTTAAATAAAAAAAACCATTGTCTACTTGCAACCCCTTATCGCAGGTGTCAGGAGTCTATAAATGATAAGTTTTGATCTCTAAATCTCTCAGACTTTTAATGGCCCAAAGGGGCAAAACTATCCAATATCTCAGAATGTTGGAGATAAGAAGTCAAATTTGTGTAGCAGAAAATATTGTGAACCCCTAAAATTTATCCTGTCACCCATATCTCAACCTCCAGGCTGGGATTTACTGATATAATACAAAGAAAAGCAGCAAATCCTCACAAATCACGGTTGTTTTAGCACCAACTGAAGACTCCATACTAAGTAACAAGTAGAGTGTAACCTTCTCCACACTCACACTCACCGCCTCCACAAGACTGCCTGCGCTGCCGTGAGACAGCGAGCTGGAGTCTTTTCCCAGCAGCGACGGCACTGTGAGTGACACCGGCCGTGGTGGTCTTTGATCAGACACAGACACGCTGGGGCTTGGACTGGGCACTCTGCTGTTCCCATTACTGTCGCTGTACCTGGGAGCAATGGATTTTTTTTACTTTTAGAATTGGTCCAAAGTATCATCATAACTGCGACTTGTAACGGTTCTTTTCGATGTGCTTAGCCTTACCAGGGCCCACAGTTAACAGAGGGCAAGCTGGTATTGAGCTTTTCGTGGGAGTTGGAGCCCTCTAGCCTTAGAGAGGGCACTCGCTGGTAGGAGGCATCACTGCCATGGGCTAGAAAAACAAAAAGAGGTGAAACAAGGAGAACAGACTTATCTCAACAAGCACGACAAAGCTGCAACATGAAAAGAATAACATGAACTTCAAAATTCACTATTCTGGATTCAGTGGCCCGAGTGCAGAGGAAACGTAACGCAACATTTCTGCTACTACTTGACAAACAGCTTTTTTTTTGCGAGTCTACCTGTGGGACTGGCCGGAGGCGTGGAACACAGCCGGCTGAAGAGGGTGGGTGAGTGACTCCTTCTTAACAGAGGACTCAACCCTGCGACTGCCAGAGCCTGGAAGAGGAGGAGGAGGAGAGAGCGCAGGAGAGTGTCAGAGGGGACGGTGGGATGACGGCTGGGAGTTCAACTATTTACAAGTTGTCTGTGTGTATCTAAGTGTAAGAGTATGAATGCGTTTATTTTGTGGGCAGCTTCTACCTGATGATGTACAAGGTGTAAGGGTACAGCCGTCTTTTGGGAGACATCTGGCCTTGACTGTCTCCTGAGACACTCCAGATGGAAGGACGATCTCCGCCCTGACAAACGCACACAACAGACAGCATGTAAAAATTAGTTTAAAATTAGTTTTAAAAAAATAGAAAGACTAGTTGTTGCAATACTTTTGAACAATTTTTAGCAAAGAATTTTCATCTCTACTCACCCAGGGAGGTGGGGCAGAGGAAGACTCTTCTGGGAGACTGCCACCCTCCTCCCCCTCTTCTGTCTTCTACCTCCTCTCCTTCCTCCATCGGAGTCAACTGCTTACATGTTTCATCATGATACACCAGCCTAATGAGTACACACAGACATTAAAAAAGAGGAGTTAATGAAAGACACACCCCGAAACTAATCAAATTGAGAGATGAAAACGAAACGGTTTATGGCGTGTGTGTGTTTTAGCAGTACATGTCAGAGGAGAGCGAGTTGTCATCCTCGTGGTACTCCCTGTCGTCGCCATAGCTCTCATCATACGTCTCCTCCGTTGACCCGTCGCCTCGTCGGATGATTGGCAGACGGCTGTCGCTTGAGTCCGAGCTGCAAGCGAACAAGCAAGCACACAACCCGAAACAAACCAATAAAATGAACATAAATGCACACCACAGACGTGAAAACAGGTCGACAAATAGGCAGACACATGTAAAACACACACACACACACACACACACACACACGAAGCAGCTGATTAGCAAAAAACTCGAGAGGAGCTGAGGAGGAAAGACTGAGAAACCCACGGAGGCTAGCATGTAGGAAAAGGAACGAGGAGGATGTAGAAGAAGAAAAAGCAAGAGGAAAAGAAGGAGGAGAAGTAGGTGGGAACTATTTGTTTAAAGTAAACCGGTAAAAAGCGTCAAAGGCAACACCTGGAATATGACAAACTGAAAGCACGACTGAGGTGCACACATCTTTGAAAAACAAAGATATGGTCAGACAAGATAACGGCTCGTTGTGATTTGATGTTGATACTTGGAGAGCAGCATTTTAATGTAAGCCTACTGGGAAATTAAACATTAAACAACATTAATGCTGTTCTCATCATTTCAAATGAAGGCAAATGAAGTTCAAGAAGCAGATGCTGTCTTTTCTGCTCATGTCTTAAGAAGTGGACACGACATTAACGTGGATAGAATTAATTAGCAGAAAACACAAGAAAGTCTTAAACTCTGTCCCGTTACATTTTCTTTTCAAGTGCTGAAATCTTGTGGTCGGTTGGTTGTGTGTGTGTTTGTGTGTTTGTGTGTTTCTTTTCTTTATCTGCATATAATCTGTGTCAAGTTGTATTCTCTTTGTATTCCAAAGATGTGTTGTCATACTCCAGACTTATTGTAAGCTTTAAGGGTACATCCTGACATTTGAAGTTGAATCTTTTCTTCTTCATCAGATTGTTTGCAACATGTCAGCTCCCCCCAAACCACTTGCTAATTGTGTTTAAAATTAAACCCATTAACTTGCAGTTAGCAGTAGCTAGCTGGCTTTAGTCTACTGGCCATTAAAGTGAGATAAAAGATATATCGCTGTATTGTCCTCCCCTAGGCACCGTAACATAAACTTCTCCCAAGAACTGCCTGGTGAAGAAAAACAAAATCATATTTCAAAATGTCAAGATGTTCCTTTAAATCCGCAGCTATTTAAGGGCTCTACAGCAAACTCTGGGTTAGAACAGTTTTTGATTAAAACCTGACTAAGATTGTTCTGAGTCTGAGCTGGGTGGATTCTACCATGTAGCTAAATCAAGCACAGAGACTTGGATTTGAATCTGAAAGCTTAGAATTTGACTGTAATGGAGAACAAGAGGGCGAACATTATACAGTTTGTCCTGGGGGCAGTGCTATAGGAGTGACCCCTGCCTCTAGAATGCCTCTATAATGACAAAAAGACAAGAGCATCCATGGCAAAGCAGCATTAGTTAACCAACTACAGGGTGATTTCTTTTAAGTAAATATTCCACAATAATACACAAAATACACTGAGCTATTAGAATCACAATAAATATGGGCTTTCAGATGTTTCCACATATTAATATTTCTACATAGATGATGGACAAGGAGCAGACAGTGTGTCTAACCCAGACCTGCAACCTTTGATAGAAAAGGTTTGGTCATGTAGCACCAAACAGTCTATCTGTGGCTTTGGTAGCAGATATTATAGTAGCAGCCTGCCTTTAGTTATAGCAACCAAAGCATCATGTGCATAGCAACAAGTCTCTGACAGCAATGTCATTTTAAATAGCATTATGAAATCTCTTTCTGTCCCCTGGCAACATACCGCATTAGGGTGTCATAAAAACACGTCCTGCTCGCCACCAGAAAAAAAAAAGACAGAGAGGAGGAAGGAAAAAGCAAGTGAAGGAAACAGAAGAAACCATTTATGCCATTTATGTCCATACTGAAATGTCACGTTGATTATGTTAGCGGACTACAGCCGTAATGATGGTCAGGAAATGAAAGAGACTCATTTCTGCCTCAGTTTAAGAGCAGATACTGTCAGATAGGAAAGGAAAAGGAGGAGACTCCAAAACACCACTTCAATAAAAGAAAACTATGACGCAGATATGATCTGCTGTTCGGCCTGCACTCACCTCTTTGGAGGAAAGCACCACGCGGATCTTGGCAGCAGGATGGGGGTGAGCGGCTGTCCGGTGTGCCCGTCCACAGTGCTTATGGATGGGCTCGGGAATCGACTGATGCCCTGAGTCGCAACCCCGGCCATGCCGGTGTTGTTGGCATTGTTGATGTTGGCGTTGGAGCCTGATGAAGAATACGAGGAAGGGGTGAAAGTGGTCGAGTCCATGAGCTTCTCGTGGGACGGGCTCTCGGCCTCGCAAGGGGAGCCCTTCTGGCTGATGTGCAAGGGACGCTGAGTAGTGAAGGACTGTGGGAAGGAACCGCGGCCATCGCTCTGGTTATAGTAGTTGACATGGTTGCTGAACAACCCGCCCGTGCGCTGTGGGGTGAGAGGAGAGAGAGAAAGATGAGAGGAGGAAAGGGAGTCGAGATAATGGAAGAGGGAAAAGAGGAAAGATGAGGAAAAAAGGGGAAAAAATATCTTTATATGTTACGACACTCAAACAGTCAGAATTACTTTTGTCACAGTCACTGCTAACAGCAACAAAAGTTTACTCAGCCAAGATGGAAATGCAAAAGAAACACCTTGTGTCCAAGGGGAGACTGTGTTTGCAATTTATCTCTAAAACAGAAGAAATCTTGATATGGCAGCAGAATTATTTAGACTGAATGAATCAGCCACTAAATCTTGGTCTAAAATCTCCATAATGCTCAATAACAGATACATGTCAGAGGAGTGGTACGATTCTCTTTCTAATTAAGTTAATTTGTGTAGTTCAAAAATATTTAAGAACCACTTATTTCACTCGATGTAAGAAAATACAGCAGTAAACAAAGCGCATGACTGTCACAATGACATTGAAAATGGAGGCTGATAAGTAGCATAACTCACCCTTGAGCCAAGAAGTGGGTGTGTGTGTATAGTTTTTGTCAAAGGCTTACACTTAGAGTGCTCAACATTTGATGAAATGTGGATGTGTTTCCAAAATGCATGCGACCAATTATTCAGTATTTGCAGCGATTGGTAGCCAAGCTATGTGGTGGAGAATGAGGCTTTTTAAAAAAAATGTCCTTTCTGAGCACATGCAAGCGTGGACATGTATGTGCATGGAGATATGGCTTCAAGCTGGACGCTGATCTCGTTCTCTCTCTCTCTGGAGAGTGAGTGAGGGTGTGTGTATCCAACCTTTACCCTGAAGATATCGTCCTCGGATGCAGCCGACACAGGCTCCTTCAAGCCTTTGTCCAGCTCCTCCTCCACGGTCAGGTCTCCGGAGATGGCCCTCCGAATCTCGGGACCAATGTCATGCAATGTCCGCAGGCCCGCCTACACACAGACAAGACAAACTGCAGTGCTGCACTATGGAATAACACAGTCATCAACATGTTTATTTTGGTGAAAGATGGATCTGTACCCACACATTCTATACATTTTATTCCCCCTCACATTTCTGTAATAGGGACCCCTAAAAGTCACAATTTGAAAAATCTACCACTGCTTTCCGAACGTCCTGACAACATAACAAATATGCACAGGTTTATGATCAAGATAAACAAAACGTGTTTGTGTACCTGCAGAGAGAGGGCAGTTTTGGGGGGCACCTTGGCTACCAGCCCTTGTTCTTTTCTCTTCTTAAACTTGCGGAAGTATTCCTGGATGAGGAAGGTAGCGTAGAACTTCCCGACTGTTACCTCATCATCTGCAGGAAGTGAGAATATTATAAATGTAATGCTTAAAATAAAGCCTCAGCTTTTTTTTTTTTTTTTTCATAAAAGCTGTTGCAAGTGATGCTGCCAAGACTTTACCCAAAGTAAAAAAGATAAAAGGAAATCACAGTAATGACTACTGAACATTTTCAATGTTTGTATTTATTGGTTGAAACTCTGTATGAAAGTATACACACCACCAGCAGGGGGTACTACTTGATCCAAGAGCTTCATGCTGGTTCTCTTCCAGATCTTCTTCACTATTGCTCTCAGTTCCTCATTGGCCTGCTCCAGGTTCCCTGCACACACAGCAAAAAATTGTATAAGTGGTAAGTAGTATTTTCACAGTTGCACACTACGTTCCCACACAGCCCTGTCCAGTGTGAAAGCCTCAGCACAAGTGTGTCTATATTTGTATCTCATGGGGCAGGATATTGTTAGCGCATTTAACACCAGAGTGCCAGAAGTGTTATTACATCGTGTTAGAATCAATTGGCTGCACTGGCACAATACATTTAATTCCCATCTATATATACAGACTGATGTGCCCACCGTGTGTGTTTGCGCGCCTGTGTTTCTTATGTGTGTCTGTTACCTTCTGTCTTGATCCTGAGTGCGGTTCTGACCAGGGCAAACAGTGTGGCGTTGAACATTACTGTTCCATCGCTGTTCAGAGGCATGTTCATTGACACCAGACGCTGCGGGAGATAAAACATTTTGTCTGATCGAGCAAAATTTTAAAATGTGTTGTCAGCTGCGAATAGATCGGCAGCATTTGAGTCATTGCGGAAGGTGTTATAAGCTGTCAATATGTCATCATATTGATATCACAAAGACAAATTTGTGTATATTTATCATTTCCAACAAATATAATGATTTTAATCTTAAAATACGATAGTATAATGAATGAAATTGAAACCCTGATCAAATATTTTGTATATTATATAAAGCTCAGCAGCCTTCAGACCATTTGCGGGACCATGTCTGTGCACGTGTGTGTTTACCTTGCAGGCTACCCTGTGTGGACAGAGCTTTCCAAAGCCAAGGGGGGGCTGTATTCTCCGCAGCAGAGTCACCACATCCAGGTGCTTTATCCTCCCCCTGGAAACAGCACAGATGTTACATCATAGTGACTCTCCACACAACCACTGCAGATGAAAGATGAATTAGTCGGATGACACGTGAATTTTCCTGTAGACGTACTTAGCTTCCGGGTCATATTCAGCCCAGATCCTCTTGAATTCATCAAGATGATGAGGCCCCAGAATTGACCAATCGCGTGTTAGGTAGTCAAAGTTGTCCATGATGACGGCCACAAACAGGTTGATGATCTGGAGAGAGTCAGGAGTCAGTCAGAAACTACACTAACAAAATCTTCGGGATTATAGATGACCTGTTTCATATTATAATCTATCACATCATGCAGTGAATCACTCTAAAATCTATTGATTATAATATTGAATGGAAAGTGCAACTTTAAAAGTTATCTTTTAAAAGAATAGTTAGGAATAGGTACTCATGTCTGTAATGTAAATGTGAAGCTACAGCCAGGGGATGGACTGGAAGCAGGGGGATAAAGCTGTCCTGGCCTTGTTCAAAAGCAACATACAGTACAGTATGCTCACGTATGCTCACTCATTATTTCCTGCTGTCATTGTCTGGGGCCCGCTGTTCTCATCAGCTGGTCTCATCTATCCAGTAGGACAGTGACACACCTTCATCGTTAGCCTATCATCTTGCTGCTGCCCTTTGTTAAATACGTCTCTCTGTCTCTGCCTTTAGTTTGTGACCTCCCCATCATTGCA
This sequence comes from Hollardia meadi, assembly GCA_037974645.1. Lineage (NCBI taxonomy): Eukaryota > Metazoa > Chordata > Actinopteri > Tetraodontiformes > Triacanthodidae > Hollardia > Hollardia meadi. The sequence continues at coordinate 5,765,332 of JBBPCS010000330.1, forward strand.
CCCAATCTTCACAGATTCATCATCCTCAGAAGCCTTTTTGTCTCACAGCTGCCAACACCACCAGTGTCTGGATTCTGCGGGAGGAGTTATGTTGCTGCTGCTGCCGTTCAGGGCAGACGCCCCTCGATCACTAAGCACCAAACACTTCATTTTCACATATCATCTGCTGTAATAAACATTATCCTAACTTCAATCATTTGTCTCTCCTGATTGAAATGGTGACAAGAAGACTCCAGGAAATTATTGTGCCCAGCGAAGGGATACGCTGCCAGTTAGCTCCCATTAAAATCCCAACTTGTCATTTTTATGCTTTGTTTTCTGTCCTGTCTTTGTGCTAAGCTAACCACCTGCTGACTGTTGCTTCATGTTTAACAGACAGGTATGATAGTGGTATCAATCTTCTCGTCTAACTCTTAGCAAGAAGGTGAATACATATAGTTCTTAGTCACTCACAATGCAACCACTGCTTACCTTGATGCACAAAGCAATCAGCACGTATAAGATGTAAGAAATATTTCATAAGTTTTGATAACTTTTTGTGTGTTTGTCTTTCCCTATTAATTATATGTGATTGTTGTAATCTTATTAAACACAGCCTTTCTGTTGTTTTAAAAGAGGATCATTAAAAATCAAAATCTTCCTCATTTAGTCACAGTGCTCACCAGAAAGGCACAGAGCATGTAGAAGCTGACAAAGTAAATGATGGCAAACTGGCTGCCGCAGTCCTCGTTGGATGAGTTGTTCTCATTGGTCGATCCTTTCTCACACGGGCGATTGAGCGCGCACGCCAGCATGATCTCCTGCCAGGCCTCACCTGTTGCACATCTAATAGACGGACATGCATGCATGCACACACACACACCCACACAAATACGCACACATATTGATGAAAATATGCATGCAAAGATACGCACATATACAGATACATAAAAGAAAGGGGTAAGGGGTAAATGCATAGACATTAGACGGATAGAAAATTACATAGAATAGAATAGATATCATTGCAACCACACGGGACAGAGAGGTTTCTGAGACCGGATCCCGGTAGTTTAAATGTATTGTCAGAGAGTCTTCTGACGACTGAAGAAGGTATCCTCCTCAGTGGACCAGAATATTTTGCAGTAAATCCATCAAGTTTTAAGAGTCAGTGTCGACAATTATCAGCTAACTACAGATGTACAGAGTGGGGAGCTTGGATGCTGTTAAAGCTGCAAAGTAAGTGTCAGATCTTTGGTGATATTATTGAGATTACTGCCACTGCTATTTACAACTACATTGGCACAGTGGCAGTAACATTATCTTATAAATAATTTTTCCACACTGGCTCTTTTGCAGAGTCACAGAGTCGAATTTACAGCTTGACATTTAGAAATATCCTGGCATTTAATTAACCCAATGCTGTCATAAAAAAGCCAGAGGTAACCTCTGACGTAACGTAGTAAATGGAAGAGAGAAAATATCGGCGATCAAAAAGGAAAAAGGAAAGTTATTGTTGTTCATGTGACATTACAGAAATGATTGATGGAGGCGGGAGAAGAGGAGCAGAATGATAATGAAGAATGAAGACTTGGAATTCATGAACAAAAGGTAGATGTTAAGAGAAATAGGGCAAAGGAGGAAGATGAGGGAGGAAAAGAAAGGGCAAATATCCAAAAGAATGAAAATGAGGGGCGAAGTAGTTTCCCTCACCTGAAGAGCAGCAGCACTGCCTGAGGGAACGTCTGGAAATTGTTGTTCCTGTTGATCTGCGTGTGGTCCCGCAGCTTTATCTTACCAAACATCTGCATGGAGGGAAGGAAGTAGTCACAGCACACAGGATATGACATCAGCATTGATAGGAGGAAGGGATTGCTCTCTGGGATAATCAAAATTAGAGGCCAGCTGTCCCGAGAGAATCAAATAAAAGTGTCTCCCTTTTATTATCAGGGATACAAACAACTTATAGACGAGACAGACGGAAAGACAGGGAGAGAGGAGAGACAAAGACTGGCAAAAGCTACTGGAGGAAGAAGGAGGGAAAGACAATGTGACCGAACAGGAACTCTGGATGACAAGACTCCAGGAGGACAGACACAGGACGGAGGCCAGCTAGAGGAAAGAATGAGAGAGAGGAAAACACAACAGAGGGAGGGAAACGAGGTGACAAGATGACAGCTTACCTGCATGCCGATGACAGCGTATATGAAGAATAGCATCACTATAAGCAGAGCTACGTAGGGCAGTGCCTAAAGAGGAGAGAGAGACATCAGTGACGAGTTGCAGACAGTATTATCCTGCACCAAGGCTGGAGTCCATTCACTTTCATTCAAATCTAACATATGCAATTACTTTTAGAGTACTTAGTGACTGATTTTTGGAAATTTTCGTTAAGAAAGGGTTGACTAACCGTACACATATATATATTTTTTTAAACGTAGTGTTGTTTTTCAAATCAGCAGGCGCAGTATGAGAAATGCATTGCTACTCTGTGAAGTGAAAGTGAACTGATCCGCAGCCTCGTGTGGCACAACACCAAAAACACACCAGGACAAATCATCTGACTCCGGAGGGAAAAACTTTAAAATTCCTAAACTGCTCTCTGAGTTCAGCCAGGAGACCAGTCCCAATGTGTTGTGCATGAACCAAACATGGCCAGAATAGGTATATCTTCTATATTTACACACCTGTGAGACTGTGTGACACTGGGCTCCAGGCTGACATTACCCCTGTGCCTGGGAGAGCAGGGCCGAATCATGATGAATAAATCAAAGGGTTGATTATTTGCCAATATGTTGCTTTAAAAAGCCAGTAATATATATTGATGACCAATGCTGATTTTCAATGTAACACCATGAGTCTTGTTTTGGGTCTGTTGAATTTCCGCAACTGTACTGTAACATGAAGCAGCCCGTCTCACATAGCACAAGAGAGAGGACAGATTGTTTTCATTTCCCTATAGCTCTCTATCAAATGATTTCATTTTTTGGTGGAGTGCTTTGTTAAACGTGGAGTGCTTCGTTAAACAAGTCTATTGCTTAACCCGTCTACAATGAATGGTGAGCTTTCAGTGGTTAGTAGTAGGGTGTTGGAAGGAAAAGGGGAGTAGAAGAAGAAGTGGAGGAAGAAGAGAAGAGATGATAGGGAAAGAGGAGAAAAGAGATTGCCTTCGAGGGTCTTTAGTTCCTGCCTGTTTCCAAGCTTTGTGTCCCTACACCCCTCCCTGCCTCTGCAGCAAGACTCATAAACCTCCTCTCCGTTACCTCCCACCACCCCTCTTTCTTTCCTCCAGCCCCATCTAGACTGAACTGTCTGACTTCTTACAAAAAATAGGAGGTGGAGAAGAGGAGGGAGGAGGCAAGGAAAGGAAAGGTGGCTTGTGAGACTCCACTGGGCTGAATTTACACAAGAACGTGGATATTTTTTATCCCCATGTGACTCAGATCTGAAATTACAAAATGATTTGTACAATATTAAACATACAAAAATTACATTCATGTGTATATGTGGATTATTTAATCACCTTTTTAAGTATAACATTCTAACACCTACATACAGTATGGCAAATAAACTTGAAAATGACTAGACCAGATTTGCATCATAAAATCTGTGGTGCAAATTGAAATGTAGTTATAGTATGATAGCCTGCATATCTGCGTCACATTAGGGTCAAAGTTCCACTTTCTATCCTGTGTAAACTCAACCCAATGCTCTAGCATGTTGTGTCCGGTTCTCCCCTCACTTGGAAGGATTTGATGAAGGTCCACAGCAGGGTCCGAATCCCTTCCCCGCGAGACAGCAGCTTCACCAGCCTCATCACGCGGAACAGCCGGAAGAAGGTGATGGAGATCCTGGCGTTCTCTTCAGAGTTCTGCAGTCCCTTTTGGTGGGGTTTGGTGTTTTTTTTTTTTAAAGAAAAAAAACACAGGACGCATGGGAACACATGCAGATAGGTATGGGAGTGAAACACACACACACACACAGACACACACACACACGCATACAAACATACACAAGTAAAGATGACACACATGCATATGCACACACCGACATATGCAGAAATGCAGATTATGCATATTCCCACCCACACATGTATGTGGATGTAAATACACACGCACACACGCACACGCACACGCACACACACACACACACACACACACACACACACACACACACACACACACACAGTTAATAAATGGAAATCTGCGTCCTACAAAATCCCATCAAAGTCAACTGACAAAAGAGATCTGGGAGAGAATCGGGCAATCATGCTTTTTTTTTTCTGGCTTCATGGAAAAATCACTTGGCAACAAAGAGATTCACAAACCATCAGCTTCATAAATTCATCTGCTTCAATCTCTCTTTAAATAACAGATATGTACAACTGTGCAATTAGACAAATCAAAGTTACTCTGTAGTTCACTGTCTTACTGAACCATCATTCACAGCCCTCTGCTGTTACTTCTACCTCACCCCACTGCTGTCAAAGTCAAGCTGAAGAACACACTCTGGGGTGTTGTTTCTATAACCTATTACGGGTCAATCCAGCTTTGCAATGACATTTATAAAATACTTTAGGAGCCCTTGAAGTAAATCACCTTACTAAACTGAACGATTTGGATATCCAGCACCGGCATGGACTAAAATTCCAATAGCTGAAATCAGGCCAGAGAGACTTCCATCGATGGAGGTAAGCTCTTTCATTAATCACTCATAACAACTCACAACAGGTACGATGCGAAAATCCTAGCCTATGGGCAGATTTCTGTTTCAATAAATCATGCAGGCAGGCTAATTGTTTGTCACGGAGCAACTGGCCACCGTGAAAACAATCCTGCAATGACATTCAGGTGGATAAAGATATTGTTGTCCGATACAGCCACTGCCAGGGAAAAAGATAATATTTTCATGGTTGGCAAATCTCTTCATCCTGGCTGTTTGTTTACTATGATTGTCTAGAAACTGATTTCACCACAACAAGCGTTTTATTTGCAGAGCCTCCTGCAATGAGCATGCAATATTTGGCCTCTCAAGGCATTTAAGTAATCCTTTCTTTGGTATACTTTTTATTCAAAATATACCTTAGTGAAGCTCTGGTGTACAAGCTTGAGAGGCACTGTAGCTTTTAACTGTCTATTGTCCCACTACTCATCCACAGGAAATAACCCCATGATGAAATATTCAGCCATCTCGCTGAGTGCTATTCTAATACTAGATTTACTTATTTATGCTGCCGCTGCTCGTTCCCAGAGACAAAAACGCGGAAAAAAAACAATGGCGACATCAGGATTTGTGTAAAGCATGAAGCAGTTAATGCAGCAACTAATGATCCAGTATATAATTCCCAATTATACGACAAATAGCAGAAATATGAGGTGAAGCCAAACATACCAGATCATACCAATACCAAATCATCAGGAACCATAAGGGCGGTAACACTTATGCAAAAATGACAGGAACATTTTCAAAAAGCAATCGACATCAAACTACACTTCCACAGAAATGCACCAATATGCATAGAATGACAGCGTAGCAACCACTACCTTGGCTGTTACTACATCTGTCTTCCCTGCAATAATTAAATGTGACCCTGAAAACACAAAACCAGCCTATCTGACCTCTAAATCTGTTTCATGCCATTTGTGTTTTTCCAAGAGGCCATCAATTTTTTATGCTTAATCCACATAGAAATCACAGCATGCTCCTGAAAAGAACGTGCTATTCTCCACACATCGTCCTGCAGTTTGGGACAACAGATGTCAAATTTGACTTCCTTTACGACAACATAATGCATGTTAGAGTTGTGTTCAGAGGGAAAGACTTGATTGAAAAATTCCTCAAACTAAATTTGATTATTCTTTAACTCTGGGATAAAGGAGCAGTTTGGGTACCTTTGATTTTTCGACTAACGCTGTTGCAGTACTGAAAACTAACCCTAGACATGAGTTGGCCCAAACTCCACTGACGGATATGCTGAAAATGAGACATTCTTCTGAGGAGACTAAATTCTGTACTGCATGTAATACCACAACTGGACCACAGTGGGGACCATTGCACCATTGAGAGAGGGGGGCAGTGGGCGGGAGAGGTACAGTGACAGTAAGTGTAACAGAGAGAGAGAGAGTGTGTGAATATGAAGAATGGCTTGAATTATTCAGAGACATCCAAACAAATAAACTGATACATAGATAGATAGACAAATAAATATATAGATAGAAAAATACGTGAGAGAGACAAATAGAGAGATAAATAGATGCACAGAAAGATGAGAGGGCAGTGGAGAAGAGTGACAGAAAGATAGACAGCGTGATAGCGTGACCATGAGACTTGCACCGATGACAAAGCACTAAAAGATACCACACCCATAAGGGAGGAGGGAGCAAGTTGCAAGCCATGGGGGAGGTAGGGGCAGCGGGCGCAACAAGAGCCATACAAGGAAAGTCACAATACTCCAGTTACACTAGGCCTGCACAATGAAGTGTCCTTTACCATACACACACACATATATATATATATATATAAACATGTAAAAATACAGACAACAGCTATGCAAATGTAACTCTGGACATGCTGCAGAAGATGACAGCAGGAGCGACAGAAGAGAGCTCAAAGTTTTGGATCATACCATGGATGGAGGGATGGAAGCATGGAAGGATGGAGGGGTGGTGGAGGAGGTAGGGAGGCGGACGAGGTTACCGTCGGAGCGTACCATTGGCCTTACCACAGGGGGGTGAGAGGAGGAAGAGGAGGAGGAGGAGGAGGACGAAGACGAGGAGGACGAAGACGAGGAGGACGAAGACGAGGAGGAGTCAGCTGGCTTTAAGGAAAGGCAACAAAGATCAGCACCAGAGCAGCGCCGTGGCGTGTGCACATGTGTGTCACCGTGAGTGTACCATGTGTGTTTTTTAGTGTGAAAAGTATAGGGAGAATTCTGCACCAGCCCAGACAAAAAATAAAAAACCACAAACCAGCGGCTAGTGAGGGTTCAGTCTCTGATCAATCCTCACATGGTGGAAATAATTTCATCTGGGCCAGGAGGAAGACTTCTATAAGATATGACTGCATATAAAGACTGGCCACATCAGGCTGAATCACTTCTAAACATGTAAGAAGTGTAAGATATTGGGAAATTGCTGTCCAACGCCTTGAGCACCAAAATAATGGATGATGGTTGTGATTGTGTACGTGGCATAGGTCATCTAAGCCCATTGGTTTATGTGTGTGTGATGGCGGATAAAGGGGCGCCTCTGTAGCTATCTGTTTTTCTTTCTGCCAGGTGAAGCTACAATAAGCTTTAGCTTAAGTCAGACTATGTTTACCAAATGCATCGTAGCATTAAGGGGACGGTTCACACCAAAATCAAAAAGGCAGATTTTTCCTCTTACCTGTCGTGCTATTTATCCATCTAGATTGTTTTGGTGTGAGTTTGGACACATGGGTCATATAGATGTCTGTCTTCTCTTGAATATGAAGGAACTAGATGGAACTTCAATTATGATGCTAAAAGTGCTAAAAAAAAAAAAAACATTTGAAAAACTCAACAGCAATGTCTCTTTCCTGAAATCCTGACCTGGTTACTCAAGATAATCCAGAGACCTTGTTTTGAGCAGTTTCATGTACTGTAGGAACTATTTTAATTCCATATCACCGTGCAGTAGAAAGCGTGCATCTACTACGCAAGGCTAGCTAATTATGCTAACTAATTGTTACAGGTCATCTGAGGACTTTACTGTTTATGTCCCGACCTGTCACAAGGACAAGCTTCCAGTCCATGAGTAGATGCACAGAATAATTTCTACATGAAACTGCTCACAACAAAGTCTGAGGATTATCTTGAGTAACCGGGTCATGATAACTAGAAAGAGATAGCTGCTGTTGAGTTTTTAGTAGTAGTTCCACTATATTTGAGAGATGGCAGACATCTCTAAAACCTGGAAACTCACGTGAAAACAATCTGGATGGATTATTAGCACTAAAAGTAAGTAGAAAAATATGTATTTTTGATTTTGGGGTGAACTGTCCCTTTAAAGGGCAATTCCTCCTTTGAATATGCGTTATTCAAGCCGTTCTTTGACCTGAGAATAGGCAAGATCAAAAATGATATTACAAACAGTTTGGACCCTGCGAAATAAATAAGTAACACACCTTTACTTGTTATTTGTGGTCCAATAATTGTCAGTTAAGCAGATTGCAACTGTAACCTACTTTCAGGTCAAAGAGGCATCAGTATACAATAAATAAAAAAGACAGGAAGTTAAGATCATCTCAGTCAGATCTACTGATGATGAAGATGATTTTAGATGCTTTTGGAAATCATAGCCCACAAGTAGCCTACATAAATAACACTGAGAGGCACAAATATAACATACTGTTGGGGGACACCCACTGGTCGTCCCTGGTACTGCAACATTTTATACTGCTGGGAGTGATAGATTAACTGGTAGGTTTAATCTATGACTCAGGAGCTGTTCACTCTACTTTGGTATTGGCTCTGTTAAAATACCTTACCACAAAATAATGCTTCATTATTCCCAATTTTCCCTGGAGGAAAGAATTGGCTGAGCAGGTAAGATCAACTTTAAAGAAAGGAAGAGGCAAAAGAAGAGAAGGAAAGGAAAGTAGGTAAGAAAATATAGAGAAAGATAAAGAACTGGAAGGATTAGGGAATCAAGGAAATGGGAGGAAGGAAAGCAAACGAGGAAATAAAGGACAGAGGGTGAGAATATAGCGAGGAAAGAGGGAAGGTATTGAGCATTTAAAGGAATTCTGACAGAGCCATACACACAACTTCATGATCACACACAATATTGATGTAAACAAATACAGCTAGCATTATTGATCCAAATTTTTGGAAGAGAGAAGTGGGAGTCATGTGTGTGTGTGTGTGTGTGTGTGTGTGTGTGTGTGTGTGTGTGTGTGTGTGTGTGTAAGAGCTGAGGAAATATAATGTGAAGGGAAGGAAGGAATGACAGGAGGGAGGGAGGGAGGGAAGGAAGGAAGGAAGGAAGGAATGATACATACTATGTGTATAATAAGTTAGAACTAAAATATGGGAGAGTTTGGGTGTTTGTGCGTGTGCGTCTATATGAATCACATAAAGGGCCAGCTGGGCCCAATTTAAAACTGAATTTGCTTCAATTTAAATGTGAAATAAAAGCTGCGAACCAGAATCAGAACCTCAAATCATTCCTCGTTATATTTTTTTAAATTCCATATATACAGTATTTCTCATTATGAAGTTACACAAAACAAATTATAGAGACTACAGTGGCCCTGGAGGATCTGTGCATGTGGGATGTAATTTTAGCCAAACTTAAAGTCAGTAGAAAAAAAGGTCAATATGTAAATAAATACACAGTAGTTCTTTCAGGCTGAACTACAGCGTGTAGTTGCAGCTCATTTAAAATGAGTTTCAGCTGTTTTCTCACATTGCATGTCATGTTTTCAAGCATTCAGTTCAGACAGTTCAGTGGGTAACATGGGTTTCCTGAGAACATTCTTTCCCTAGATGTGATGTTTATACACCTTTTTGCTTCTTATATGTGATCTATATATTGTTAAGTTGTAATACTGTAGCATAAAGAGCATTTTCATTTAATTTTTAGTGAAAACACACACCCCTTAGGGAGAAAAAAGCATGAGACCCATGTTACCCAGCTTGCATTTCAGGTGAGCAAGCAGCACCGCAAACCATTGAGAAAGAAGACAGAGAAAGAGAGAGGGAAAAGTCCATTAGATAAGAGAGAAGTGAACAGAAATAAAAACTGAGAAAGAGGAGGAGAGAGATGGAGAGGAGAAGAGGAGGCATTCCGGATAGAGAGAAAGAAAAAGAGAAATACTGTATATGCAGTCCATACTGGCATCGTCTGCAAGCCACCGCTCAGAGCAAACCACTACCAATCTGTTCACACTACTTCTACTCAAACCAAAACCAAAAAAATGTAAAAGAAACCACTTAAGATTTAAGAAGCACCCGCAGGTTGCTGGGGACAATTAGAGACCCAGGCGTGAGAAAGTATTCCGATTCCAAGACCACAAAATGAGCAGCTAATCTAAGTCAACAAGCACCCAACAGAGCAACGAAGTGGGTGCACTCAAACACACTTTTCTGGCCATTTAATATTTACTAAAGGCAAAGTGATAACACTTTAAAAGCTGGCCTCTTACTGCACTTCACTGTGTACTTAGGAATAAACTAGAGCTAGCCTAGTTGTTGGCAAGCTGCTACTATTAGATTCTAATTGCATTGCTCAGTACGTTGAAGAGCATTGACTTGTGCTTCAGTGCCTGTTGAAATGCAGTAGCAGGCTAAAGTCTAAAATGTCTAAGTGGCAGGGTCCCGGTTTAAAACAGTCAGAAGTTCTCATGGGATTGAAGTGCGGAGGGTTTCTTAAAATAGAAAAATAGAAAAGCTAGCTTGGGCATCTCATCACCCAAGTCAGAGAAGAAGAAGAAGAAAAAAAAAGAGGACTTGGGGCATGCCTTTAGGTTAGGGGTAAGAGAGGAAAATAATAAAAATCATTCATAAAGAATTGCAAACCAATCAACCAAATCAATCAAACCAAATCAAAAGCAGACTCCAAATCAAAGTGTTTAGTGCAACATCAGTGACTTGTATAGATGACAAAGATGTATATCTCTGGCCCAGCAAATCCCCAGTATTAAGTTGACAAATCAATAAGCGGTTAAATATTGTCAGCTCCCAACAGAAATCGATTGTTTATCACACTGTCGGCCTTCATTACATATTTATGTATTTATATACTCCTCTCTCTCTTTGTACACAAGTATACTTTACTTATAATTCATTGTCAGGATATAAAGATTTATGATGATTCCCCTGACATTTGAATTCCATAAAATATCTAAGTACAGTTTGGAAATGACCTGGCATCGTTTAGAAGAAGTTTTGTCATCCTCTCGCGGGGGACAAATGGATTCCCTTTCTAAAGGCACGGAAACAATCGGCAACCTCGTACACCCCTGGGATGCACTAACCTTATTTGTATGCCTGACCAGTGCTGTCTGAGGTGAAACACTGCATTCCACCATGGGGGAACATGCCAGTGGACCTGTGTGCAACCTTTTCTTGGCTTCCTCAAACCAGCAGCACGCTGAGGGTGTGAGAGGATTTCAGTCACACCTACTTAATGTGTATCCTCATGTAAATATGTATCTATAAATCTATAATAACAAGAACTGTTGGACCTAAATACATAAATCTTTTGTTCTAACCTCAGACTTAACATCTTCACGTCTTTATGTAGCTTGACTTCGTGGATGTGGATAAGGTAGGACAATAGTTAGACAATATGACAATAGCTAGGGAAACGTGCTTAATATTTAACTGAACCCAACAGTTTGTTAGCTTAGTTTTTCATAAACAGTGGAAACCAGGGGAAAGCAGCCTGGCTGATTCTAGCAGCACCTGAAAGTTTCAAATTTAATGAAAGGACATAAGATAGTATTGATTAAGCATACTTCCCAAAATGTCGGATTCTCTAAAAGGATCAATCTTGTTTGATTGTTAATTTTGTGTTGAAACACTGGAGCAGTATTGAAATGAAGGAAATATTAACTTTAACACTAAAAGTACACAGAGAAGAGATGCTGTGTGTTTTCATTCCTTTGTTGAAAACAAACAAGGCTTTTACAGGCTGACACAAAGACAGTATATCAGAGTTAGACTCATGCAGAGCTGCCTCCACCTACTGAGCTGCCACTTGAGCACCATTCAGTCCCTTGAGGCAATTTCACTGGATGGTCTCTACTAGAGATGCAAAGTTTTGCAGACTGAAGCTGAGGCATTAAATGGAATTAAATAATAGTTTCTAATACAAAAATCTCTTTCAGAGTATAAAGTATGTTTTTTTTAAAAGTCACATTCAGCTTTTTGATGAGTCTGATCACAGCACAAAATTATTTTTCTCTCTGGCACACAGCAAAACTTGGACTCTTCTAAGGCTAAATTCTGTCCAGTGACACTTTGCAGTTTGCATGGTTCTCAGACGTTTCTCCTGCCAAAGAGCCCTTTTAATATCCCATGAATAAAACACCAATTATCCCTGAAGTGTAAATACAATACACCCTCAACATTTGACTTGTGTTTGGGATATTCATTCTTATTCAGCCCCACTGTTGACCATAGGGCCTCCACGTCGATAACAAATGAATTCATACATACATTTGCATAAATTTCACGGGTCCTGAGTAAATCCATTTATGGATCAAATTGTTCCCCATGTCTGCACATTGCTATAGTTCGACCAAAAATACATCTATATATAAAAATGCAACAGCAACTTATATTTTTCTCATTTGAATTCAAATTTTCCCTGGAGATTTATGAATTGAGAGTTTCATGACCCTTGTGTCAAAACACAACTGTTCAAAAAATTATAATGTGTACTTGTTCCTTCTTTCCAGAAAAATGTGGATCTTTGCTGAAAGCATTATATACGGTACCAGGCCTGGATATACCACCTTTACATCCGTCATGCTATACAGTGACCATCATGCCAGGGGAATGGACACTATCCCCTGTGGCATTGACAAGAGATCAAATAAAACCAATGTGAAACAAACCAAGTGCTGAGACAATGCAATAGGTTCTACTGGAAAATGCAATAGTTTGTGATGCTATTGATGCTCATCAGACCGAGGCATGAGTACCTATCTGAAGCAGGTTCAAAGATTAGAAAATCTACACAAAATAATACTAAAACTAAGAAAATAAACTGCTGAAGATAAAAGTGCAGGCATGGGAAGGGAACTAGAAAAAAAAAGTTTTGTAGCCTCCATTATTATAAACATTATATTTTAACAAAAAATAATGGAGCAATTATAATTTTAGCTCCCCAAATATCAACATATTCATTATAAATAAAACTAACAACATCCCAATTATTATTTAGATGTAAAGAGTCATAGTTCTCCAAGCACAACTATAAAATGAAGTGTTTCATACGTTTTAAATTACACAAACTCTTGCACTATCTGACTGTTTTCTCTGACAGATTTCAGAGAGTTCAAAGGAGGTTCAGCTGAAGTTTTCTAATCATTTGAAAGCATGCGAGATGGGTATCGGCACTCTGTCTTTATGTGTGTGGGAATGGCAGAGCAAGCAGGCAGGAAGGGAGGGAGGGAGTTGGACTACTTACGTTAACCTCAGTGATCGCTATGTCAACAATGCTACCCACAACTATCAAGGCATCAAATGTGTTCCATGCATCAACAAAATAATGCTGCATTGGGGTGGAAAGAACAGAAAAACAACAGAAGAAAAAGGACAGAACATAAGACATTTTTTAAAAAATGGAAAGAAGGGAAATGAAAGGAGAGAGGAGAAAAATAAGATAAAAACATTATATACATGAGCACCGGAGTTTGTAGCAGGAGAGAGGGGGTGGGGCAAAAAAAAAGAAGAAAAGTCTGAAAGAGATGGACAGCAGAGGAAGAACAGCGGCGATCGGTCATGCTTGTCCATGAGAGGAATATGTCAACAACAACAACAACAACAGTAAAGAACGAATTGCAACAAAATCACAACAAAAACGCCCCTGTTGCTGCTTAAAAATGAAAAAAGGTGTGTAAGTCTGTTTGAGATTGGTCAGTGAGTTAGTTCGGTTAGTGAGGGAATCAAACCTGAGGACATGTCACAGTCTGACAAAAAGTGGGGGAAAAAAAAATCAAGAAGCCAAAAACATCGGAGATACTGTTAAGAATGTGGAAGGAGGACGCAAGACAGAAACCCCTGTGTTCAAAGCTAAACCCTGCCTCTGTCATGGAACCAAGGAAGAAGCTCGTTCTTGCTCGGAAACCCTTGCGGTTTTGGGGGTCCCCCCCGAGTAGCAGCGGCCATCTTGGAGTTAAGGATGGAGGGAAAGAAGGAGGAGGAGGAGAGAGAAGGCAAAGAAAGAAGGATGAGAGATAAAGAGAAACGACAACACAGAACTGCCACAAAGCAAAGGAGAGTGGAAAGGAAATGAAAGATTCAGAAGAGGAAAGAGGGAATGATAAGGAGAGTGAGAGTGGGCATCGTACTTACGTTGATCTCACTGAGAATGACGTCTATTATGCTGCCAATTACGATGAGGAAATCAAACACATTCCAGGGATCACTAAAGTACCCCTACACAGGATGAGTTAAGGAAGAGGAGGAGGAGGAGGAGGAGGAGGGTAAGAAAGGTAGGTTAGAAGGAAAACAACATCTGCTGCTACTTCGCAGCCCTATTAAGGTGGTATGAGGTTATATAGCACACTGAAGAAACACTGAGGAAAAAATCAGCTGATGACCCAACACATGAAAGAATTCAAGTCTGATGAACACAATCTAATTGCTTCCTTTGCAGGATCTGTTCATCAAGTGCAATCAAATTTCCTGCTGTGGTTAAGGATGCCGTGTCAGATAGCAGTTACCAAAGTCTTCCATCTGTATGTTGGGGCGATACAGCACCGTTGTGGCAGTGATTACACTGGAAGCCCACTTTGTTTGCTTAACTTATTGTTGGCAATTCATCATCAGGAGTCGTAAAAAGGTGAGTTTTTAATAAGAAGAAAATCCACATAACTTCAGGCCAAAACAATATTATCTAGGCTGGTAAAATATGTACCATAAAAGGAGAGAGATGCATCTTTGATGGATTGTGTTATGCTCTTTTGCACAGACACTGCTTTAGCATATCTTTTTAGAAACTGGCCTGGTACATGGTCTTTTCCACATCCTGTAGAATAAATGGCATCTCATTTGGATTCTTGGATGTTTTGCACCAGGCAACAAGACTGGAGAAAATCTATGTAAAGTCTAAAGATTTTTGGAAGTTCACTGTCTGATGATGCTGACAGAATCTTACTATGGTTTCAGTTTTTAGTGTGTTATTTCTTGTGTCTTGGTCTTGAATGTCTAGTTTATTTTCCTGTTTACTTCCTGTGTTATCGTATCGTATCCTGAGTTTCTAGTTTGTTATTTCCCATTTTATTTCGTAGTCCTTTCCTGGTGAATCTTGTCCTGCTTTACACTTCCTGTCTTTCTTTGTTCTTTTCCCTCTACGGTGATCCATCCTGATTAGTTTCACCTGGTCCTTGTGAACCTGCCCTTCCTTGTGTATAAAAGTCTGTTACCCGTGTGCCTTCGTCCTAGCATTTTCCTTGTGTTCTTGTTTGACTTCTTTCTTGTGTTTTTTTGGACTTTGCCTGGTTTTGGATTCTGGATTTTGCTTTTGCCCTTGTCGGTTTTGTTTGCTTTTCCCTGGACTGATATCTGGTATTGACCTCTGCCAGCCTTGACACCCCGTGCGCCTTTGTCTTTTGTTTCTTAATAAATATTGCTGAACTGAACCTACCTCGTCTGCATTTGGGTCCAAACTCCTGTTCCTAGTGTTTCTGGCACAGCCGTGACACTGTTTCAAGCTTCATAATCTGTCTTTAGCAGCTGACGCATTATCATAAAAAGCTCCTCTTGCCAAAATTTACCTGCACCTGCTGGCATTATACAAATACTACTAGTATCCTTGGATTTTATATTGATTTAATGGAGTTATTATCAGGTGTAAGAATATCAATGTAAAACCAGAGTTAAGCATTAGTAAAACAGAGCTGAGCATTAGTCTAAATGCTGATGTATGGAGTGATTACATTTTTATTTTAGCAAACATATATGATGTAGACAATGTGTTCTCATGTTCAGACCTATTCAACACGGTAAAAAGAACACTACATTTAAAAATCCATGTAACTGAAGCTCCTCCAGGGAGGAAGGCTGCAGTGAAACCTGTTCAAAAGTTTAAAGGCGTTAGCATACAGTACATATTTTCCACAGAGCTAATGTTACTTAGTCCACAAGTGTGTTGACGACCGTAAAACCTGCGAAGTAAAAGCGTTAGTGAGCTCGTCCACTGTGCAGGTCCACTGCTTAAAGGAGGAGTTTATAGAAGTCAAACCAAAAATAAAGCACATCCTAAAGTTGCCACTCATACACTGTTTAGCATTGATCAATATGGCTTATTATATACACTTAATTATGACTTATTATATACACTAAATTCATGAAAGAAAAAAAGGTATCAGTTTGCATGTTTTCTTAAGATTTATCACTTGTCAAGAGCCACAACGCTAAAACCGGACAGGGTCATTTGTCCTAAAATTTGTCCAACTTACAATTAGGACGTGAATTCTAACTGGGGCCACCTGTGCCCGACAATGCAATACATGCATTATCTTACTCAGACTAAATGGTCCAAGTAGATAACTATTTTCAAAAGGTATTACAAAATAACCATTTGTCATCCACATTTTGTAGAACATGATTTTGATTTTGGAGCTAATTGGAAAAACAACATAATTAAGTTTTAATTAGCAGTTAGAAAACCGTGGCTCCAAAGTACTGATATTTTTGTGTAGGACATTCATTAATTCCAACAACTAACTTCCAACAATTAACCTCAAACATACACAAAGAAAAAGTAGAATTAATTCCCTCACACTCTAAATATAATGTTGTTTTTTTGTTGTTTTAAAAATAAGGATTACAATATTGGTACTGTTGCTATGTATACTAAAGGGGTAAGATACCTGCAAATTCTTTTGATTTATAACCTGTACTGTGCAACAATAGAGATAAGAGTAAAAATATATTAACATATATTTTTTCATATATTTTTACAGCCCTGCTGTAATGGGGAAGCATTCCCATCTGCTACTGTTTAAATAGCTGATGCACCAGGAAGTTCTAACATTGGGCCAATAAACCCACACAGCTACAAAGCAACAGCAGCAGGGTAACGAGAGAACAGCGATATTAAAAAACGCATGAAACCGTCCACTAATCATGTTTAAAATCGCCTATATCATAATTATCATGTGGAGGAAATGAAAAGAGGATTAGGAATACAGTATACAGTTCAACATCAGTAAGCAGTTATTTGCAATAAATGAGATTCAATGCCTAAAATGTATTTGACTATTCTATTACATACATTGGTTAGAGGAAGATTTGTACATTTATTTGATAAAAACGTCTACCGTAACCTACTGAATGCAGAAGATAGCATTTCCTATGCTGCTCTACTCTGCTGTACTCTACGTTGCTGTGCTGGAGGAGTGGACCTACCCTGGGTTTGAAGGCAATCAATTTAAGGATCATCTCCACAGTGAAGAGTCCAGTGAAGAGCATGTTGAGGATGTTCATGGCATCGTTGAAGTTTTTGGTCTGTCCATGATGCTGCAAAGACACATAAACAACTTATTAATGTCCACAAAGAAAGGGCGCATTATGGGAATTGAATAAAGCCCAGACTGATTTCCCAAATGTATGAGTGTGCATTCATCTGTGAGTCTGTATGTGTGTGTGCGAGACTCACCTGCATGGCCAGACAAATGGTGTTGAGAAGGATAAGTGTGAACATCAGGTACTCAAAGTAGGTGGAGTTGACCACGTACCACACCTTGTACTGGTAAGGGTTCTTGGGGATGTAGCGACGCAATGGACGCGCCTTCAAAGCATACTCCACACACTGACGCTGTCGAATACACACACACACACACGCACACACACACACACACACACACACGTGAGCGTGCATCTGCCTTTACCTATTGTCTGGTGAGAAAACTCCCCAACTCCTCATCACTCTCTCTCTGTACCCAAACCATCACAGAGGAAAAACTGTCATTTTGCAGTCTTTTTTCATGCTCTCACTGACACATGGATCATCACAGAGAACACAGCTGCAGAGACTTGGCCTAGCTCCTTCTTTAAGCTTTAGTCTCATCTTGTGTACTGAACTGCTGCAGCTCCCGCCTGGCTAGGCTCCTGAAGTAGTTCAGCCCCTAAAACTCATGTTCACCCTCTCCAGATTCTTCCATGTCTCATCCCCACTGCCTGGCCTCCATTCCTTCTCCCTTGTGCCTCATGAAAGTGACTTTCCCAATTCAGTCACTCCACCACTGTAACCTGAAGTTGCATGTCTATCTTGCTGCTGAACAAAATGATATAACTGCAGTTACATCCACAAAGGTATGCACAATTTCGGTAATAGCTCATATAAAACAAATAAAAAACACTACCTGGTTCTTATCCAGCTCACAGTTCTTATATTCTTGCTCTCCTTGCTCCTGGAATGTGACAATGACGAAACCAACGAAGATGTTCATCATGAAGAAGGCAATGATGATGATGTAGATGATGAAGAAGATGGAGATGACCACGCGGTAGTTGTAGATGGGGCCGACGTCCTCAGCGTGAGAGTCTATGGCCCGGTACAGTAACCTGAGGGAAGGAGGAAAGGCTCAACGAAGGAAAGGAGGAAGGTGGAGATTGTAGGAAAGAAATGATATGGCAGGATACCAGGACACTGCTGAAACAGTGCACATACAATATGAAGATCAATATGAATGTGTATTGTGTTTGTACTGTAGGCACACACCCTGGCCAGCCCTCGAAGGTCGACACGGCAAATAGCGCCATCATGCCTTGCAGGACATCATCAAAGTTAAAGTCACTGTTCTCCCACAATCTGTGGGCTCTTTCAGGTTTCAATACATCTCCATCCTTATACATAATGTAGGATCCCCTGTAAATACAGGTACACACACACACACACACACACACACATTCGCACGTTTTATCCAGTAGTTGTGATATAAGAGGGTTAACAAGCTTGCGTGCAGGAAGGATCTCTTACCTGCACTCTGCCTGAGTTTGTTTAGAGCTGTCGCTGCAGTAGAAGAACTTGCCCTAATTGAAAAAAATACAAGTTTCAGTATTGAGAAAAACATGATCACGACATTTCGTGAGGGCTACAGACAGGTTTAGCAATGCTTTTTCCCTCCTCCTGTCTTCTTTACCTTGAAGAGCTGTACTCCAATACAGGCGAACATAAACTGGAGCAACGTGGTGACGATGACAATGTTGCCGATGGTCCTGATGGCCACAAACACGCACTGCACTACATGCTGGAAAACACACCAGAAATCATGGTGAGTACATAGGTGTGTCTTATGTATGTGTGTTAATATGTGCTTTTATATGCGTGCGTGTGCTAACCTTTAGTCCCTTGGCTCTGTTGATGGCCCTCAGTGGCCTGAGCACTCGCAGAACTCTCAGGATTTTCACCACATTAATTGCACTGGACCTGAAGCACACATGGGATTAAACTGCTGACCAATCAATCCGATTATGCACACATCTAGCTAATAGGACATACTTGCAAGGTTGGAACAACACACATCCAAGGACATTTTTAAAAGCATCTGTGTTAAAGATTCTTAACACAAATTGTAGCACGAGTCAAAGAAACTGTGGAGATCAAGACAACTCAACAGACAAGTAAATACATTAAAAATGATCAAGGTACAAATAAACAGTACAACTGAAGCTAAATCACGTCTGAAAATCAACCAGAAGTATGGTACAAATGAATCCTAAAATCATTAAAGCAAATAATAAATTAAAATAACCACAATTCTCTTTAGAGATAAATGAAGTCAGTCTTATATTGGACAAAGTCGAGAATATATGTTTACATAAAGTATTACCTTCACAGAATGTATGCTGAAAAACAATAAAACCTTTTTCAAACTAACCTGACGACTGTGTTAAATAATATAAATAAATAATATTTCAAATATAAATAATATTTCAGATTTTTAACAGGGGATTGGAAGTAGTGCACACTATTCTCAAGAAGTCAACACATGTTTATTGAGCTAAAATCAGGTGGAGAAATAAAATCAATAAATTATAGTTTGGTTTAGCACATGTTTTACTACTAAAATAATGACCCTATACTATCCTTATCTAGAAAATAAATAAAATAAAATCAAAAGTACTGATTGTCTATCAAAATCAGGTTTTGGACATTGTCACACAAAAAAACATACATTTTATGATTATGGGCCTTTTTTTGCCTCTAAAAGTAAAGACAAGATACTGTAATAAAAATGTAAATCTAATACAGTACAACACACACGAACAGATGATTCACGGACAAACACACACAAGTACAGCACAGACAACACAAACACACACACAGAGACATTAACAGGCAAACAGAGAGTTATTGCGCTGTAAGAGAGTGTCAATACAAGCCAAAGGTCAAACAGTGTGACCTTTCAAAGGAAGTGGTTCAAAAGAAAGGTTTTACATTCTAACCAAAAGAATCAAATGAATACCTTGACATTTTGAATTTTACAATTAATGATTGGAAAAAGCTTGAACATTGGTCCTTCAGTAACCTGAACTGTCTGAATCTTAGGTGTAATTATGACTACTTGACATCAACAGGTACAAAACATGCTAAAATCTAGTTTGTCTGTATCTTTTACCTTTAATTTCAGTGTGGAAAGCTACAGCAGTAGCCAGTCATTCAGTTTACTGAGGGACAAATGCAAAAACTTTTTCCCGTAGTGTAACAGAGGTAGAAGGAAAAAAGCATATTCAAAATGTCGATGTATCCTTTTAAGGGAGTGACTTTTTTAGATGGTTAAAGGAGTGATTCAAAAGGAGTGACGTTATTCTGTGTTGAATTTTAAATATAGGACAAGGAAGGAAGGAAAAGAGCAGTTGTGCAACGTTTTACACAGGAAGGTAAAGTTTAAAGGCAGTTAAAGGTAGTTCATGTGGAGTAGGATGTTATCAGTAACATATCACAGTCAAACCAGCTGCCATGATATTTAAATGCTTTAAATGTTGTGTAAAATGAATGTGGTTGTGCCTCAGTTTACTATGGTTAAAGTGAATGATGAAACTGTTTATCTATTTACAATCTGTCTGTTTGTGCAGCTGCCATAGTTCTTTCATGTGAATTCATGTTAGCCATGGTTCATGCAGTTCACAATCAATATTATGTGCAGGATGACAATTGTATGATGTTTTTATCCGACTGACTCTTACTTCAGAGATATATGGATACACAATATATTCCCAGATAGATACTTCATTATTGTGTAGTAATAACAGCCAACAAACACCACTGAATGTAGCACTATAACAATTAATTTGACTGTGATGTATTCAAGAAAAAAAAATCCCACACAAAAACTACTTTTAACAGGCAAAAACCACTGAGTTTTAGCATTCGGGTGTCATTTCTATAGGCGGGGAGAGTTCAGTTCATCCAGTAATATGAGAACTGGGTTTCACCTGTATGAAAAAATACATTTAAACACAAATTTATCAACATTTATTGGATATAAAAGATGACTACAGTATTAAGAGGACCCAGGATAATTTACCAGGCCGTAAAAACCATTCTAAAAAAAAATTATGCTGATGCCTGTAAAGAGGCATTTTGGTATGCATCACATGCAAATGCCTACCATCTATTAATAATAAGAAATAAGAAATAACTCATTTATTATCAATACATTGTAATCCCACTAAACTACACGTATTAATGGCATCACAGATTACAGTCTCGGTTTTTGACTAAACTCTCCAAGACTATAGAAATACCAAATCAAAAGAGTGACAGTTTTACACAGTTAAGGTGAAGGTCTGTAAAGGGGGTTATTATACGGGCTAATAAGGACTTACGTTGAGAAGTCTAGTCTATTAGGCATTAGAGACAGAGAGCGTAGTATAGCATATTAAACATCAGAAAATATTACAGCATTTCATGGAGTTATTTGCTATTAGGAGCAGAGAGCATTTTTAATAAACATCACAAAGAAAGAAGGGGATTGGGAGTAATGAAGTGTAAAGTTGTTAGAGAATAGAGAGAAGTGTGAAGCATGAGGTACTTAAATGAAAACGTTTCCCCACTTAGCCGCTTTCCAACTTCATTTTTTTTCTTTTTCTCTGGACTGGACTAGTTTCTCGTGCACTCGTCATTATCTGGCTGACTAGTCCAATATTTATCATGTAATAATACAAATGTATGTTCGATAATATTGTAAGCTTCACTGGAGAGGTTGCTTGGAATTGTTGCCAAATAATGTTGTAAATACAAGTGCACAACATTTTGATAGAAATACTAAAGCGGCAAATTAATTCAAGTCTCGATTAGAATGGGACAGCGGTGGAAAACATGCATCAGAAATCATTATGTTGCACTCACTGTATTCCAGAGGAGATGAGGGACACGCTGACCACCACCAGGTCCAGAATATTGAAATAGTTTCTACAGAATGAACCTTTATGGAGGAAGGCTCCATAGGCTGTCATCTGTCGGGGGTCAAAGTTCATATGTTAGAGTCAAATAAAGAAGAATCACAGCTTAGTAAGATAGAGGGCAGTGATACTAACTGTCTTACCTTCAACACTGTGTTAAATAGTATCTGCAACTTTAAGTTATTTGAAAATTAATACTCTATATATGTTGTCCTAAAGCAGATACACCCTCTCACCAGGCAAATTAAGGCTGTAACAAACATCAACCATTGTTTGTCAGCAGCAAACCTTATTCTCTATAAATATCCTACATGCAGAAAATGTTTTAAAAGATTGGGATCACATGACATTACATGAAATTCATACTGTAGAGCTTACAAATTACATAGCCCACTTATCCTATAGAATCATAAACATTAAACACTACCTTAAGAATGATCTCTATGGTGAAGAGTCCAGTAAAGACATGGTCTGCATAGCCAAGGATCTGTAAACAGAACAAAGAGCATCGTGGTTTTCACTTTAGAGAAACCATTTCAATGATACTGCTGGACTAATGGTCACAGTAGCATTCCTGGGATTGAAAACGACACTGCTTCTGCCCAATATGCAATGGCTTTCTGAGCAGGAAACAGAAACATTGTCATCAGTTGTATTTGTCAAAGTGTGACTGAAAAAAAGTCGTACAACAAGGCTGGATGATTTAAACTCCATAAAAACCACCTTGGGCATTCATGTCAAGTAGTACCAGTAAGACACTATTTCTGGGTCTCGGCTCACATGGAATTGTTAATACACTTGAAATAAAGAGAGAAACAAGAGGAAATGCAATTCTTTGCAGGTTGAAGCTGAACTTGGGGTCAACTGCTTGGGGTCATCAGCTGCTGGTTTATTGGAAGTTCCCAGCAAAAGCAGAAAGAAAATTGGGGATGCAGCTTTTGTTAGTTATGGCCCAAAGCTATGGAACACACTGCCTATATCTAAGTGCTGAAAGAAGGCAACTGGACTTGCTTGAGTTTCTTGAAGACGTTTCACCTCTCATCCAAGAGGCTTCATCAGTTCTAACTGACTGGTGAGGAGAACAGGCTTTTAACCCTGTGGGGGTGTGGCCCCATCAGAGTCGTTGAGGTCATGTGAGTTCTGGATTTCAGAGTCGTTAAAGTCACATGTTGGTCGTAGACCCACTTGGCCATGACGTGGGTCGTTAGGGGTCAGCTGGGTCAGGTGTGGATGGGTGTTAAGTTGTCTGAGGAGGGAACTCAGGACTGCATTGTAAGTAGCTAAGTCACACTTGAATCAGCTGACCCCTAACGACCCAAGTCATGGCCAAGTGTATCTACGACCAACATGTGACTTTAACGACTCTGAAATCCAGAACTCACATGACCTCAACGACGCTGTTGGGGCCACACCCCCACAGGGTTAAAAGCCTTTACTCCCCACCAGTCAGTTTGTCATGGTCACTGCAGTGGTGTTTGGGTTTTTGTCTGCTTTTTTGTGTGTTCCTGTTCCCCTGTGTTTCTTGGTGCTCCTCTGTCCTCCTGTCTGTTTATTTGTGTGGGCGTGGCCTCTCCTTCACTCTCCTGGTTTTCTGCACACCTGTTCCTCGTCAGCCTCGTTAGGCCTGCCCTGTTTCCAGTGTCTCCCCAGCCTCACCTGAGTTTCTCCACCCCTTCTCTCCACCTACACTTCATTCGTTAGTTTATATTTGAGTCCAGTTTTGAGTTCAGTCTTGGTCGAGTCATCTGTTTTGTTTGCCTGTCCCAGTGTTACTGCACTAGTCTTCAATACAGACTAAAGTATTGATCCAGTCTATGGTCTCCTGCATTTGGGTCCTAATGTTGAACCCGTCACGTGACACAGTTAGAACTGATGAGGCCTCTTGGATGAGAGGTGAAACGTCTTCAAGAAACTCAAGCAAGTCCAGCTGCCTTATTTCAGCACTTAGATATACCATGACCTGGATGAATGAGAATCTTCATCAACACACTGTCTATAGATCTCAGAGGAGCCAGCTTGCTAAATATTTTTTAAAAGAAAGCTAAAAACTCACCTCTTCACTTTAGCATTTAACTAGCTACAAATTTCTGGATACAGGCTTGAAACTTATTTGTGCCTTGCCTCGCACGTCTGCACTGTTGCTGTGCTTTCAATAAATTTTTTTTTGTTTTACTCGATTTTACACATTCTATGTATGCTATTTTTAACCTTGTTTTAAATATTATTACTCAGTTGCTTTAATTTCCATCTGTTACTATTCAAGTTT
>JBBPCS010000330.1:5789781-5802797 GCA_037974645.1 Hollardia meadi
AAGCACTTTGAGCTGCATTTCTTGTATGAAAGGTGCTATACAAATAAAGTTTATTATTATTATTATTATTATTATTAACTGTAGAAAAGCCTTGGGTGACTTCACAACATAATGAAGTAACGAAGCTGATGTTCAGGTCACAGGATAATCAATTCTTAGACTTTGAAAACTGAGCAGACTAAAAAACAGAATGTATTATTGCATTACAATTTCAGACTAAGGTTAATAGATCAATATACAGCAGGTGATACCATAACCAAAAAAAATTGTATATTGTAATGTATACTTGTACTTTGACCTAGGAACCAAGAGACACATGTGAGTCACTAAAACTGAACATAATAATATAACAAAACATAATATAATTCTTTGCTGTATGTGTACATAACAATTACTATGATGTTAAGTTGCCAGACTGGCTACAAAAAAAAAAGAGTTAAATTGAAAAAACAAAGCTTAAAAGGCGTTTCACATCTTCTTAACATGAAGTTAATCACAGTTGCATTACTCTGGAAGAAATCTCATTAAGTGTAACCGGCCAGTCACAATAAGCTTTGCTTCCTCTATATGTTGCTGTCAGCTATAATCCATTTTGTGCAGTATGAATGTATGTGGGCAACTAATAATGACTACAATGTTTGCTCTGTCTACGTCTCAATGTATATTCGGCCTTGAATGTGTTACCTGGTTTCTGAAGGAGTCATTCTTGACTGGGTCCTCTGCTGCCAGACTAATGCTGCTGAGCAGGATGAAGAAGAGGATGAGGTTGGTGAAGATGTTATGGTTGACGATCTTATGGCACGTAACCCTGAATCTGAAAAAAGAAAACAGAAACAAAGGTAGAAAGAGTGAGGTAATCATAAACAGCATGAGATCAGAAGAAACAGGAGAGAGAGAGGGAGGAGGAGGAGGAGGAGGAAATGGAAGGTTGACAAAGTCCATTTACTTGTTGGTGTGGCTGAAGATGAAGAAAGCACGGGCCTCTGGCATGGGAACAGCCTTCTCCTTCAGCTGAATGTCAGAAAGCGGCCGTGGCCTTGGACCCACTGGCATCTCTGGCTCATCATCATCTTCATCTCCTGATGAGAGGGAGGAAACGGATAATAGTGAGAGCAAAGATGGTAGATGGGGCAAAGATACTGCACTACAAGCTACGATAATGGTACACCCATACGGTCTCCTAAAGTGGCCGTGGTCGCCTATCCCGCCCATCCCCACACTAACACATTATTGAAGACTATTGTTTGTCAAATACAACACTAAATACAGTCATAAGTTTATTGTTTGCGCATTATTTTGCGGCTCGAACAAAGTTAATTTTCTCCTGATTTGTCTGTCTAAAAATGCCACTTTAGTGTCAGAAAGTTCAGAAGACATGTGGCTTGTGAAAAAATAGGTCCAAATTTTATTTTGTTGACTAAGGAATGAAAGAATCGGCCCTAATCTGTGATCACGTTCATTCCTCCCATAAGAATGAATGGACTCAGACCACCAGCCAATAGTCTCCTAAAGGGGCGGGGCAGTGACGAAACCCACGTGACACAGATGCAAGAAATAACTCGTTAGTGATCCGTCTTGGTTCCTGAACTGTCTTTGGTGAGAGTAAAGCTAAGAGGAGAAAAGCAGAAAATGTGGGATAGGAAATGAAGTGATCGGAAAAAAGAAAATGTCGGAAAAGTGGAACAATTGCACCTTGTTGACACCGAAATTCAGTAGTAAATGAAAACATGGTTGTTGAGCAGCTATGTGTATTTACATGTTGGTAAGTTTTCAATGAGATGAAAGTGACAAATGTGACAAAAAGCATAATTTTGGATGGACATAAAACAGTTTGTAACTCCAAAAAATCGTTAAAGTTACTTACGTATATATAGAATGAGAACTATTTGATTGGAATTTACTTTTTTTGCAGAGAAGGGTAATTTAAAGACAGCGTCATATAGACCTACATATTGCTTGCAAGGTACAATTTGTCATTTTCAGCCATTCACTCATCTCATCATTTCTCCATACACACATCTGGTTTGTGTGTTACCTATATAATCATTGGCAGGATAAGGGTTCTTCTCTTCACTCTCATCTCCACAGTACTCGTCCATGTTAATCTGCAGAGGGAGAGCATTACATTTACTTAACAATTCATTCATTTCTCTGACTACATCCACCCTTACTCGCTCGCTTGATTGCTTAGTGAAGTGGCTACTTGAGTCTTTCTCATGTGTGTCTATGTGTACCTTGGTAGCAGTGTTGGTCTCTCCATCAGAGGTGATGGACTTCAGCTCTATCTTCTCCTTCTTCTCCTCTTCCAGAGGAGGCTTCTCATTGTTGTGACGCTTCTCGGGACTGGCCAACCTGAAAAAAAGAGGGAGGAAAAGGAGATTCTCACCTTTAGTTTCTCTCCCCATCTCCTAACCCTCATAGTCATGTCACATTTATCCACTGAGGTATAAATGAGCACCAGAAGGACAAAATAAACTCTCATTGATGGAGTGAATTTCAACCACAGAGGGTGGCTGTGCTGTTCTAATCAAACCAAAAGGAGAGTGGACTCACAAATGGTTGTTTTCCATCACACTATTTCCTCAGATCAATACAGGCTGCACCCAAGAAGGAGACATTTAATGATTTGTGCCAGGGAAACGCTACCTTCCTCAGTGGCAGTAAAATCTCACATTACCATTGCTGACAAATGACCTTTGTAGGCAATGAGATGCTAAAATTACCCAATAAAATTGGTTTAGACAGAAAAGCAAAGCATGCAAATGTCAGCCTGTCTTAAAAGCCTAATAGGTCATGTTCTGATTGTTAAGCATTTTTAGTCTTTTGATTTCAAGGCTCCAGTATCAGCATCCTTAATTGGCTTTGGGCATGACTGGCTGTCCAGGATGCTGTAAGCTAAAGCTTTCCCTTGATCCTCCCATTCCCCTTCTCCGCCTTCCAGCGTTGGTCGTTTACTCAGCTCGCTGTCTACCTGTCTTTGTGTCTTTTTCTGCTTTACCTGGCCAGTTTTTTCCTCTCCTTCTCCTCTTCCTCTTCTTTCTGGGCAGATGTCAGGCTCTCAGCATCTGCCAGATTGTCAACAGCGATGGCCAAGAAGACATTCAGTAGGATATCTGTTCAGAGGGGTAAAGTTAAGGAAGTTGCCGACCCATGCGATCATCAGTGTAGTTGGCTGCAAACAATCCTCAGAGGACATGTGAATAATTAGCAACCTTTCTGCATCTGAAATACACTGAATTCCCAACAACTTGAGCAGACATGCTCAATGACCTCCAGCAAACCATTTTGGCTTCATGAATGTATCCCCATGCAAAACATGATCACTCATCATGACTAAACCTCCCTTGAGATCCACATTAGGCTGATGTGTGTAGCTATTTTATGTAGGGCTCTGTTGTGGGCAGGATACAGTTTCCGCAGATGAAGAGGATGATGAAGTAGATGCAGACCAGCATGCCGGGGAAGGATGGTCCACCGTACGCCATGATGCCATCATACATCACAGAGTTCCAGTCCTCTCCTGTTAGGATCTGTGGAGAAAGAAAGAAATGTGGAAAAAAGTCACATCTGCATAAAGAAAATCTTTTTCATTGTAAAGAAGTCTCAGCATTGTGACAATGTATATTACATTTACCTTACATTTGTAAGCCTCATACTGGATGATTTATAAATGTTTTTGTACTGTACAGTAGACAAGACAAAGATCATAATTTCATGGACAGTATCATTACCTGAAACACAGTGAGCAGAGACTGGGGAAAGTTATCAAAGGTGCTGCGCCGGGTCTCGTCGAAGTTGAATTTTCCCCCAAAAAGCTGCATGCCGAGCAAGGAGAAGATGATGATGAAGAGGAAGAGCAGGAGCAGCAGGGAAGCGATGGAGCGAACAGAGTTGAGCAGGGAAGCCACCAGGTTGGACAGGGAGTTCCAGTATCTGGGGGAGAGACCAGTTAATATGAGTGCATATGCGAAAACAAAAAAAGATTTATCCCTTACAAATATACTTGACTAAGTTTGCCAGTTTCTTCTCCATTTAGTGCAACATAAGCACACTGAAGACATTTGGTGATACAATACTTGTTTTCATTGTGCAGTACAGCAGTAGGTGAGCTTGCAAAACTCTGTTCAATAATTGGCAATATTAAAAATGTCTATATCAACCTGGTTATTTTGAAGATTCGCAGCAAGCGTACACAACGTAACACGGAGATGCCAAGAGGAGACATGATCTTGGTTTCCACCAGAATGGTCTCAAGAATTCCTCCACATACTACGAAGCTGTCGAAGCGGTTAAAGAGCGACACAAAGTATGCCTGTGGAGAGTAAAGACAGGAGTGAAAAGAAGAAGAAGTTTACACTTCTCTTAGCAGTCTTAGAACTGATCACAATCTTTTCCTGTATCACAAATTTTGAGAAAAATAACATTGATGTTAGCCACCTACCTGTAGACCCAAACTATACATCTTCAACAGCATCTCACCAGTGAAGAGTGCTAGCAGCACCTTGTTAGCTATGTCTGAGGAGGAGGAAAGAAAGGAGAAGAGGTTGGAAAAAGGAAATAAAGGTGGGACAAAAAGGGACAAAGCATGGCAAAAGAGGAAAGGTGGATGCAAAAAGGTGAATAATTTATCTATGACCAGAATGAGATGAGTTTAGTTTGTGTTTATGTGAATGTATGTGTGGGTGGGTGTTCTTTCGTACCTTGTACATCGGTTAACCACTGAGGCTGCTGGTGATGTTCAGAGGCGATGGTCAGAGTGTTGAGGAAAACCAGGAAGATGACCAGCCAATAGAAAACCTGCGACTTGACCGCTGCCCGGCACTTCCTCCTACACAGCCTGTTCCACCTGCGAGAGTATCGACTGAAGAGGAAGAAGCGGAGATTGAGACAGAGAGATGGAGAGGTGAGGGAAGATGGAGAGACATGATAAAAGAGAGAACGAGTCAAAAACAGAGGTTAGGTGCAGAGAGAGGGTGAGGAGCAGAGAGGCCGATGAGGGAGAAAAGAAAGAGGAAGGGCAAGGGCCCGTGAGAGAATAAGAAAAAAACCAAGAATGATCAACAGAAACAAGTGAAGAGAAGAGGGAAAAACAGCAGAGGAGAGAGAAGGAAAAGAGAGAGTCAATAAGTCTGTCTACGGAGTTGTCATGACTTCACCCCTTGGCCCGTGGTTGCCTGTTGTTGGAGAGCAGTGCTGTGGAACAGTTAGTCATCCTCAAAGAAGTTTCACACCAACGAAAAGCCAGTATGAAGAGCCTTGTTGCAGAAGGAGATATGCAACATTTGAAAAAAAAAAGAAGAAAGGAACGCTTATTCTTATGAAATGATTGAAGGCACAAATTTAAACTTAAATGTGTTATATAGTGATTCACACTTTAAGGGAAATTCAGGCTTTAAAAGTAGAAGTGGCTCATTTTAGCGAAAAAACCCCCCTCAACCATATTTTCTTTCTTTTCAATTCAATTCTTTTACAATTCAGCATATTGTTTTGTGTCGTGCTGTGCACAAGGTCATTTGCACTTTTCTTGCTCTCTACTGTTGAAAATAAAAGTTATTGTTTCTGGTAATTGCCCACTTCACACCTCACAGTCACGTCTATGTGAACCTGTCCACTGAAATGGTCATGCTATTTTTTTGTTTTTACCTACTCCAATTATTGGATAACAGAAATTTTATTATTATTATTATTATTATTATTATTATTATTATTATTAATAATAATAATAATAATAATAATAATAATAATAATAATAATAATGAGAGAAATAAAAACACCCGAAAACAGTCAATCTCAGTTTTGTTCTAATCATGAATAAGCAAAAAAGCACAAGTCTCACTTTATACTTTTTCATGTTTATGTCTTATATGCGTCACCAGAGACACTTACAGCCACTATAATGGATGTGAAGTATTGGGAAAACGAGTAATGTGTAATTACAGCAATTTGCTCCAAATTACCTTAAAAGTTAATGAGGAGCCAATAATTTGTTAATGGTAGACTGCCTTGAAACAAAGTGAATAAAAACAAGAAGGTCCAGGACCGTTCTGACACTTGCTATAAGAAACATTTTCATCAGACTGTCGTACAAAATACTGATATATGTAAAATTGCAGAATCACTGTTAAATTATCTGTTGAATAACTCGAAATCGGAAGCGCAACCTTTGACAAGACAGAAGGTACAGACTGTCCTGTGGTAAAGATTAGAAGACCTCAGGGTGCCTCAGTTTTGTTGGATGTGCTTGCTGGAAACTGGTTTTGACTGGATTTTGATGTTAAGAGAAGAGGATGTGATAGCCTTGGCAGCATGGATATGACTGGGCTAGGTGGAAAGGT
Organism: Hollardia meadi; assembly: GCA_037974645.1. NCBI lineage: Eukaryota > Metazoa > Chordata > Actinopteri > Tetraodontiformes > Triacanthodidae > Hollardia > Hollardia meadi. Next base: position 5,796,117 of record JBBPCS010000330.1, read on the forward strand.
TGTTGTGAAGCTGACACGATACTGTATTTGATCAATCAGCTTTTATTTATAAGAACTAAATAAAAGACCACAACTAACCCTCATCAGCTATCTCTGTTTTTGCTGTTGTGGATGTCTTTCCATTCTTTCTCCACTGGTACCTCTTAACAGAAGTGTTCTACCTCACCGCCTATACAAAATTCATGCTTCACCAGTCTTCAGCTTGAGTGTGTGTGAGCTGTTTAGAGTCAGTTATGGCACACAGCGGCTTTTGCCACGATACACACACACACACACTGAATGTTACATGAGACACAACTCACGACACGACACAAGCGAACATGCATTCTTACATGAAAAGACATGTCATTTCTCATGTCTGCAACTGTAATTTGTGAAAATATCTCGCATGACTATTCAAAGAACATTGAGGACAATATAATTAATCGTTTTGAGAATGACCAATTCAAATGAACACTTGCAGTTTTTCCCAATTGTTTTCCATGCCATGGAAAAAGGTATCGTTCTTCTCATCTGTAACTCTTGACAAGAAAGTAATTAATAAGCGTATTTCCCCAAAAGTCTAAATAATTCTTTAAAGAGTAAGGCTATTTATTGCTATGTCTGTTTCTCTGTGTGTGTGTGCTTGTGTACATGTGTGCACAAAAACACACACACACACACACATCCAGCGACCCTAAAAATACCACAGCAGTATACAGACATTAGAGCAGGTGAATCAATAGGCTACGTTAAACAACATGTACTAACCTGAACTTGGATTTGGAGATCCTATTTCTGGAACACAGAAAACAGAATGGATTATACACACACACGTAACACACATATAGACAGGTGCACAATATGAAAGGGGTGATTTGAGATGGATAAAGGGGGCTTCCCTCATTATCCCAAATGCCTTTGCAAATATGTTCCTTGATGAACTTATTTGTATGCGTCTAGTATTTCCTGCACCTTTGAGATGCAACTACTTTGTATCACCAAGAACACACTTGCTAATTCAGAGTCTGAGGTGAACTATAGATGAGTTTCTTTGGAACAAATCACCCCCAGCAAACATATATACAGTGGCATCCAGTCAAAAGAAAAAAATAGACTACTATAAGTTTGGAATTCCTCCAATCAGCCCTGGCATGAACAAAAAAGCGATTAATAGAAAAATGCCTGTTGATTGTTCGCCACTGTAACAGCGAAAGGTACATACATTAAGTACTGAGGACGAAAGATTATGGAAGACATTGTCTCTGGAAAGAGAAGAGAAGAGAAGAGAAGAGAAGAGAAGAGAAGAGAAGAGAAGAGAAGAGAAGAGAAGAGAAGTAGTGGTAGTACAATTGTTTGGTTAATTGGCGGATGCAATGACCAAACCAATGCCAATGCCGACTGGTTAGTGTCTTTACAGTTACCTTTTTGCATTCATATTTAAATTTTGCTTCTATTTACATTTTGAAAAATTAAAATAAGCCATAAGAGAATGTAGTAGTAGTATCGCATATTGTACACTTGTTGTGAGCGACTGTCTACTGATTTTGTCTGTGAAACAGATGAATTGACTGACACGCTGACTGACTGGTTGACTGACTAAAGCAATGAAATGACTCAGTGACTGACTGAATAAAAGAATAAAATGACTGACTGGCTGGATATGGGGGCTGACAGTACACATGTCTCTTCTCTCCATGTGTCCGTCTCGATTATGAGATCAGTGGGCACCGGAGTAGCTCCTACCCCGAGGTCTGTCTCTATAGCAATGGGAAGAACTGACAAACACTTAAAGTCTCAAATTTTATCTCTATAATAAATGCCCCTAGCTAAACTTGTTGCAGTCTCACAGAGGAGGGATGAGGGCTCGCATTTACAATCTTGGTTGACCCAAGGTTTACTCTACATTTGGTCAGATTATTAAGTCACTTATCTAAGTAAGAATCAAAATTGCAGCTGTTTTAAAAATTATACCCTGTGCCACCACAAAATGTTTATTGGTGCACAAGTTGAAAGTCACTACAAACAATGGCTCAGTGAGCACTTAAGCAAAATCCTCCCTCTGGTGAAAATCATGAGAGGCGGCCAGAAGTTCTAGAAAAAACTAGAATGTAAACCTTGAGTTATTTATTTAGGGCTTTTTTTTTTGGTCAAAGAACAATAATTAGTTGCTGAAATCTTCCTATAAATTAGAGCTCAACAATTAGTTAATTAATTGACGGGTAGATCGACAGAAAATTAACTGCTAACTAAATATCTGCGACCATTTGGAATTAATTCTGGACTGTTGATTGGTCAAACCGAGATATTTGAAGATGTTGGGCTATGGGAAATTATAATAAGCATATATATATATATATATATGTATATATATATGTTTTTTTTTCTGAAACTTTAGAGATAAAGTAATTAGCAGATTAATATGCAATGTAAGTAATCATTAGTTGCAGCCTACTATATTTATCAAATTGACAGATACAAATAGCTAATTTGTAGGTAACAGAATTATGATTTCACTAGGCTATAACTTCTATTTGGTATTTAGCATTATGTGTTGGGTTTGTGGCACTCCCTGAAGAATGAGATATGATACCCTGTGCTTTGATTTGTTTTGGTATGACAGCGGACAAATAAACACAAACAACATAACAAAGACAACGTAACAGATGGACAGGGAGAGTACCAATAAACAACAGTGTGCCATCCAACTGTGCCAGCTTTACTGTTGCGCTGGTCAGAAGAGATTGATATCACCTCTAAAATGTCTATTTCATACTGTAACTTTCTCTCTTCTATTCTATTCTGCAATTATGAACAGCTTTGTATGTAGATGTATTTAAACGAAAGAGCTTTGTTGCTTGCGTGTGCTGAGGTGGGCCCGCTGGGGTCACGGCTCCTGCGTGGCCTTGTGTCGGAGAAAGAAAGCAACGCATTTGTTTGAATAATGTAAAAAAATGAAAGGAGACGGGGGAAGCAGGAGCGAGTGAGTCAGCTGCTCATGAGCTCCCACAGGGGAGGAGGAAAGCACTTCACCAGCAAACACATGAAGAAGAGAGAAGAAAGATGGGGAGAAGAGAAGGAAATAAATCCGAATTACTAGCCATTAAAGATGTCCTGCTTTCCTGCTTTTTGTCAAGTACCAAATGATTGTCAAGATCTCTTTGTACCACATGAGTCCACAAGCACTTTAAACGGTTTTATATGATATACATTGCCTTCAGTAAAGAACAATAGCACAGACTAATTTGGTGACAAATACTTTACAGGTAAAAGTGAAGCAACACCACATATTTTGTGTTGTGATATGAAAAATCAGCTATTCAAATTCTTATAGTTTTCACATTTTAAGGGTCTGTAATGCATGAAACCTGCACCACACCATTGGATACGCTTAAAAACAGTGTACGACTTATTAAATTTGTACTTTTTGAAAATACAATTTTTTTTTACACATTTCATATATATTTTAATGTTAAAATGATCCTAAAAGTAAGATTAAAAACGTCAGAATTTAAAATTTTCAGCCAAAAAAAAAAAAAAAAAAAAAATCCAGCAACTTTCGACTTAAATGTGATTGTTTAGTTGTACTATACGAAGACGAAAAAAAAGGCACTGTGGTTTAATACAGGATTAATTCCTCTTAGCCCATCTTACGTCTCATCAAGGTCACAGAGTTTTTTGGGGAAAAAAATAAAGAATTTGCTGCGAAAATGTAAAAGACGGCCTGTGGGAACAGCACCTCTGTTTAGTTGTTTCTTCAAATCCACCAAAGTTCTCTCTATCAAAATTTGATGTATATGACAACCTTCTGTTACACTGCTCTCCTCTAACCAGCGCCAGTGCATGAAGTCTTCCAAACCTCTGTGAGCTCAATGAGACAGAAGTCTGGCTTAGTGAGATCAGTGAAGGATAGAGGCAGGCTAAGCCACTTGTACCATGGCTAATACTCGAGCGCTAATACAGGAGAGATGCGGGATAGAGTTCATCCTCAGGATCGGAGAGGGAGACTGAGAGAGCTGAGGAGATGGGCGAAGGAGGCGAGGTGCGTTTGAGAGCGGGTCAGGTACTTACGCTAGCCGGGTACAGCAGGTCTCCCCCTCCACGTCTGCCCCGGGGGCATTGTCCGTGTTGACCGATTCATTCTCACTGGCTGGCATGCTCACTGAGAGGCAGAGAGAGAGGAGCAGAGGCAGAGAGAAAAAGAGGTGACAGATGTAGAAAGAAAGAAATAAGAAAGGAAGAGAAGAATGAATTAACAGGACAGGGATCTTCAGTCATTCTACTACACACACTTAAAAGCTACAAAGTGCATCCTGTCCCTTAGAAGCTGCATTGAACACTGAACACTGCACTGATTGCCTCAACTAATTACACAGTAAGTTACCCATACTAGCAATATTTACTCGTTAGGGATCCTGGGACACCTCTGCAACATGTATTAGGATGGATTTCAACTTCTAAGCTGAGGAATTGCTTCATTCCGGTGAATTACATCTTAACAAAACCCTTTTGTGATTTTATAGCTCTTGGAGATTGAAAAAAAACAAAAACATGCTGTAGATTTTGGTCTTTGGTCTGCAAATGTTGTGAGAGATGTTGGAGCTTAATTGCAGCCAAGGTTTGAAAAAGGAAAAAAAACAAAACTTGTTTTTTATTCTGTGTTCTAAGTTTTCATCAAGCTGTGAGAGCTTTTAGCATTTATGATAATGCAAACATCTGAACATTGAGATTAACAATAAACAGGTAGAAAGCTCACTGAGCCCAATCTTTCTTTGTTTATAAAGCCACGAGGAGACTGCGAATGTGTCACCTTTTTCCTTATTTAAAGTGAAGTGTAATGATGTGTAAAGATGGAGGGATGAATACCGAGAAGATGGCAAAGACCAGAGGAAGGACAGGAACGATATGATTTGGTGGTTAAGGATGGAAGAGTGTTAAAGAGGAAAAAAAAGAGGGAGAACGAACTGAAAACTAGAGAAGTAGAGTTGAGAGGAGAGACTGATGGAAGCATCAAGGGAGGGATGGATGGAGGGAGAGGGGAACAAAAGGGATGAATGTGGGGAGGCTGGTTGAGAGACTGATATGAAGTGATGCATTGCTTTTTATTGCTTCTGTCAGTCTTTGCCTGCCTGCGGGAGTGAGCTGTACTCCCCTCACTGTCACCTCAAACACTTATTGTAACACCCTCTGGGTACCAGAGTCAGACACTGCAAATGAATCTCAATGCATCTTGTGTTAAAAAAAGAGATACCCACTGTTGAATAAAGCAAAACCTACTCTTACAAAACAACTCTTCGCATAAAACCAAGGAACATGATCAGCACTTAAGATGTTACTACTCATACTGTAACAGACTTTTAGGAGGTAAATTTATTCCGCAAAAATGATATAAGAAATACAATTGTGCATACAGATTTTCCGATGTTAAATCTAGAAATGAGTTCTACCTCTTTAGTGCCTTTCAAAAAAGACAAATTGTGGTCAACCTGTTGCTTATGTACATGTAGAGTAATATGATCTTGAATGAAACAAGTAAGCAATCAAGCAAAGCAAAGCAAAGTCAACAAGCAAAGTCTTTCAGCATGCAATCGGTCATCCCAAGCTAAAGAAGGTTGCAGCCATCAAGCCATTCCTCATACTAAATCCTGAGTGTAAACAGCAAAACTAGATAAAAGTATCTGGCATTTGGATATCTTTTTAGCAATGGATTTAATATAAATTAGTAAATAAGATTTTCAAGATTCATAGGTTTAAAAAACTGTATTTTTTTAATGTTGTGTTTTCTATCACAAGCTGACTTGTGAGCACTTAGCGAACATAAGACATCAAAGTTAGCTTCACTGACTTAGCAGTGCACTTTGCCACATGGTTGGTGATGTATGAGTTCTGTGTTGTAGAGATCGGGATGGTCTGTCTCGACGACGTTGAGGCCTCTGCTGTGAACATGCTGTTTGTTCCCTCACCTCGACACGTGCCACCTGCTGCTATGCTACTTCGTTAAAAGCACCCGGGGCCCTCCAGTCTCTCCCGAGGCTAAAGCCTTTCAAATATAAAACCAGCCTGCTGCCTGCTTCTCCTCAATGGAGCTCTGAACTAGTTTAATACCTATTGTTAGAGTAAACCCCAAAGACTCAAGACACAGAGACAAGGAAGGAGATGAAGAAGGAGCATGGGAGGGAGAGAAATGGCGGGAGGGCAGCAGGGAGAAAGACGGGGAAGGGTCATACTTTGTTGACACGAAAGTGAGTTTCATTATTGTGTTAAAAAATTGTGTTTGTAGTGTACAGATCTGTTTCATGTCTATGGCAACATATTGGAATAGAGCTTAAGTCAAATATTAATCGTCCATGCCATCGTCTCCCACAGTCATTTTCAGATACATGGAGCACATTTTCTACACCAACTTGACCAAAAATGATTCAAATCCTATAGTCCTAAAATTCAGAACATGAGGTTTTTCATGCAATTTAATTTAGTGTTTTTCTCACGAGGCAATTGTCACGTTATTTTGCAGATGATGAAAAGTAACCCATCAACAGCTTGTTAGCACGTCATCACTGAAATCAATAAAAAGATGAACCGGTATCTTACATTTTCTGCTCAAAAATATGGCAACTGCCTGGTGAAAATTATTCAAGAAGCTAAGCCATTTTTCAATTATCTTTTATTAGGGAGGGAGGGGGGGGGGGGGGGGGGGGGGGG
>JBBPCS010000330.1:5804658-5816007 GCA_037974645.1 Hollardia meadi
CACACACACACACACACACACACACACACACACACACACACACACACACACACACACACACACACACACAGCCACTATTAATATCTGAACACATGAACAGACTATTGACACCATATGTCAATATTATGCTCCTGTAGCTCTTCATGTAAAGACGGGATGATAGATAGACACATAGAAAGGTGTGTGTGTGTGGTCTCTGTATGAGTGTGTGGTCACTGGTGTGACTTGTTCATGATGTGAAGTCCCATCTGTTATATGTCCCAGTTACCTTCTGTGTCTCTATTTATCACACCACACGCACGCGTGTGCACGCGCACGCAGGCACGCACGCACGCACTCCCTTCCTTCTTTCGTATCTCAACATCTATTTTCCCTGCCATCCCTCTCTGTGCTATCTTCTCTGTTCTCTAGGTCTCTTATCCCTTCTTAGGACATGCTTTTGTGTGTGTGTGCGTGTGTGTGTGTGCGTGCACTGGTGTATGCAAAATGTCCTGGGCAGCAGGGACAAACTGCCCTCATTCATCTTCCCTGAGGAGGACCCATCCATCGAGGGGAAACGGAGTCAGGGCAATAAGTGAGCAAGCGCCTTGCTCTCTCTGATTTTCCAACTTCACAAACAGAGGGATGATTTATCTTTCTGATGGAGAACTTTGGATTATATGTATTCATCATTTTGTCGGATCATCTAAATCTAATGGCCTAAGTTGTACCGTTCAGTAAAAGCAATGGACTGAATCTTGCACCTGACTGACACCCAGTTTTATTACTTGTAAATTGTTATTTCTATGGCAAATCTGTTTGATTTTATGTCTATATTTATGTTGGACTAGACTGGATCAAGCACATTGTGTCTTGTTTTCTTGTTGTGCCTACAGCTAGCTTGGGCTTGTCTAGACATTGTACATAACATCAGCGATGCAGAATTTCTAGAACCTGACGGAAAGACGCACATCAATACATCAGAATATGTGACATTTTACAAAACTGGCCCAGTTGGGAGGGCACATGGTGTATTTATTTGTTTGTCTGTGTCACACGCTCCTAATGTATGTTTGCCACACTGATTGGTCCAGGGGAGCTCGACGGTAACAAGCGAAAACAAGTAGAGGTTACAGATTAGCCACAGGGGTGTTTTGCCTCGTTTTCATGTAAATTGGGTTATTGCTCATTTGACCAAGTTAATTTCTCGAGATTCACTGAAAGATTAGACCACTGTTTTTTCATCTTTTCCCTTCCCTCAGCAGTCATCAGTGTTTGTCAGAATGAGCCACAGTGCTTTGTAGATGATGGGCGTGCTTGTGTGCAGAATATATGCAGATTGCATGCTCTGCCTCTGCATATTTAGCCTGCGCTATTCATTCATTCACCATAAATGTGAGCAAGCTGAGCTTCAAGCCTTTATGAAATGTTCAACGTACGTACTGCACATACTGAACAGTATATGCACAAAGACAGCACAGACTCCATTTTTATCAAACCCCCGCCTCATTTTCTCGCCAACCCTCTCTCAATTTATGTTTATTTTCTCTGAGATCAAACCTCCAGGTCAAACGAGGCCAGCGCTCTACTCTCCTTTCACAAGAAATGTAGCTTAGTCCTGGGAAGACATGTGCCATGCGTGGCTGCCTCTCTGTGGAGGTGTTGTGGAGAAAGACGGGGAGTTATTTCTGTCAGAACACAAGTACCGTACACAAATTCCTAAGGGTGTATACCTGCAGTTTGTTGTGTCTATGTGAGTGTGTGCCCAGAGGCTATTAGCTGCAGTCTGACACATCCCACTAATATCTAAACAGGCTTTAAACCTTGAGAGGGTCCTCAGCCAAAGCAAGCAGACAATATTAACATCCTCTCAGCCTGTCAGTCAGTCATTCTGTCAGTAAGTTCATTCACTGACTATAAGCCACTACCATGTGATGGAGACTGCAATGAGCTCACTACTGATAGACCCACTAATAGAAGTACTCCATTTGAAACACATGCACAGTCATTCTCACAACTTCTTGATGCATGAAGCACAAAATATCTTCAGACATAAAAACACTCATTCCAACCAGGCTTTCTCGCACAAAGTCTCACTGAGCCCCAAAATCCTAACTGCCAGTACCACCGCAAAATTCATAAGTCACGCACACAGAGGTATAGTCATCATCAAGGCAAACTACAGTAAGCAAATAGATCTTCACTCCCTCTTGGCCTGTTTTACTGTCTCACACACACGCATACTGTTCACACACCCACTGTAATACTCACGGTTTCTGGGTTTGTCATCGTCCAAGCCCTCCTCTTCATTCTCTGGGTCGATGTCTTCAGCCTGAGTGATCCAGTCTAAATAGCCCTATAATCACACACACGCACACACACACACACGCACACACACACGCACGCACTCACGCACGCACGCACGCACGCACGCACGCACACACACACACACACACATAAACACCCAGACAAAGAGAGTACTGATTGGTTAGCAGGACTAAAAGCAATGAAATGTTAATTCCTAATGTTTCTCTAGTCTTATAAAAGTGTTAGTAAAAGTTATTAAAGCGTTCACCTCACTTTTAGGTGATGTAAGGTCATGAGTAGTTATAACTACAGTATCTTACTAGGATTTTTTGAAAATCTTTCGATGTATTTACTTGTCTTTCTCTTTGATTTCCTCTTTTATCCCATCTGTAAAGCATCTTATAACCTTAAAAAGGTGCCTTGTAAAGAAAACTACAGAATTTCAATCATCCTTTTAAAAGCCTGACAGTAATACTGTATACAATATTCAAGGAATCTTAGTGGCAGGTGAAGAATGGGCCTCAATTAAGCAACTACAGAGAGAACAGCCTACCTTGAGGTCCTCCTCCAGTTGCTGCTTTTCTCTGAGTTTCTGGAAGTCACCACGTGCCTTGGCTTTCTCCCTCTCCTTGGAAAACTCTCTGCAAGGAGAGGAGCAGGATGGAGGGACGGGGGGTAGACAGTTGGGGGTATAGATAGAGGGATAGAGAGAGACCGGGAAAAAACATCTGAAAATCTAGACTGCAGTGTTGCAAAATAAACAAATGTGACAAATAAAATACGTCAGAACAGGAAGGAGGGAAAACCTGCTGAAGAGAGAAAAGGAATTAAAGTGAAGAAAAGAATGCTCTGCCGAGGAGAAAAGGTGTTAGTATGCAAATACAGATGAAAGCACATCCAGTCAGTTACATTGCAGCTGTATTCACATCCTAAACAATACAATTCATCTAGAAGTATTTTTAAGCAGTCAACAGATAGATTCAGTTCAATTCAGTTCCCTTTGATAAACATGGCAACCATTATTAAGCCTGCGCCCGGTGGAAATGTATGTAATATAATTATAGACTTAATTAATTCAGTCACGATGGAGCCGCACTTATGTGAATTAGAGCTTCAATGAAAAGTCATCTAATTGTAGAAATTCTAGGAGTCTGGTGATAAATTCAACCCCTAAGTGTCAAACAGCAAAATAATCATCTTTCTCTCATTTTTAAGTTCATTTATCTGTGCTGTCCCGAGGCAACGGGGCCTCAGGTGCTCCCAGGCCTACTGGGAGTTGTTGTGGTTCTGCAGTGCATTCTGGGTCCACCGCTGGGTCTCCTCCCAGTTGCAAAGTGCCTGGTACAACCCCAGAGGGAGGGACAGAGAGGGCACTCCTCACTAGCTGTACCACCTCAGCTTGCTCCTGTCAAACTGGAGGAGAAGTGGCTCTGCACCAAGGTCGCCTGCATCACTGAGCCCCTCGCCTTTTGTCTGCCATCTCATTCTTTCAGTCACCACCCAGCGGCTCTGGCCACAGGTTGGAAAGAAGACGGTCAGAATAACGTTTGCGATTCTTCAATCCATTTACTTTTTTAATACCACTATGAAGCAATCTAATTCCTTTTGCTTTATTCATGCTTACTTTTTCGAGAGGCTTGGGATTGGGAGGGTAATGTTGACAAAGAGGACATAAACTAAAATAATTGAAGATGTTGGAGATCAATGAGACTGTGAAATATTGAGATATTATGATGAAATGTGGTGAAATTACATCCAGGTGTCAGGACGAAAGAGAGAATTAAGGGACATTTGATTTAGCACTGCTCTTGGGGAAGGTCAAAGTCAGGTTGGAGCCACAGATGGAGTTTGTATGAAAAGAATTTGGACGAGAGCTGACAGGAGCTGGGAGGCTTGGGAACATCTGCAGTTAAAAGGTGTACAAATCTCCATTTGAACGTCCATTGACAAGTAAAATTTGCTAGTGTCCCCAGGCATGAATATTTTGAATGAGGATATACAGTCTGCAGAGTTCACACAGTGTGTGTGTGTGTGTGTGTGTGTGTGTGTGCGTGTGTGTGTGCGTGCGTGTGTGTGTGTGTGTGTGTGTGAGAAAGAGAGAGCGAGAGAGAGCGAGAGAGAGAGAGAGAGAGAGAGAGAGAGAGAGAGAGAGAGAGCACATGTTCTGTGTAAACGTTAGAGGAATGATGGAACCTCACATCACCTCACGTCACACCACAGATCAATAAGCATTAGGACAAACTTCTATGGTCTCGCTTGTCAGCAGGAGACGCAATCCTATTGATCTGTTTTGTGCCTGTTTGTGTATATAGTGTATGTGTGCGTTGGTGCAAAACTCTGAGGCACCACTCCTATTATCAGAATCTCATTTTTTCTGTCCTAAATCATCATTACATTCTCTTTCCGCTCACCCTTTGTTCCCTTTTCTCTCTCTCCATTCTTTCTATTTGTATATTCCATCAAATCCAGACAAGCACTGTCACACCGGTGTTTTCTGTCTCTACGTCCGTTGCTCTTCTTCTTCTTCTTTTCTTCTTTTCTTCTTCTTCTTCTTCTTCTTCTTCTTCTTCTTCTTCTTCTTCTTCTTCTTCTTCTTCTTCTTCTTCTTACCATTTCACTATTAGTTACTGTGCCAATCTCAGACCAACACACACTCCATGGAGCAAGCAGTTGGTAAAAGGTCAGGCTGTGTAGTGCGTTGACAGCATCATTAGTCAGAAGTCAGACAACGAGTCAGACAGCCAAACCCCCCAAGCTGTTTGGACCAGATAGACCTCTATTATTTTTCCCACAATGCTGCTGTCACATCACTGTGGGTATCGCGAGTCAGATTCGGGTCAGTCAGTCACTTCACTCCCCTAAACCTGTGAAGAAGCTCATATACTCAATTGCAATAATAATTCGAGTAATTGGTTTTTAAATGGACGTTGTTGAGGTCCATAAGCATAAACACAGAGTTAAGGTGAACTTCTTTTAATGTATTCCCAAAAGCTGCAACTGCAAGCTGCAAAGCATTTGTCAATACCCTTACAGCGTTATACAAACACAACTTTCATTTGGTGTAATATTAGGCTGTGTCCACTGGGAGCCTGAATTTATACCACTGGCTTATGTGGCTTATATTCTCTTTATTTTGAACTGAGATGAGAGATGTTTAGGGCCATCCCAGCAGCACAGAGAACTGAGCATTTTATGATACTAATAATGCTATTCTATAGAGGTAACACTGTAGAGTTGTGGAGAGTGAGACCTTTTGGGTATTTCCACTCAGATATTAGGCAATATTCAAAAGGTCGCAGTGGCAGCGAATAGTCATCTGATTGCACTTTTCTTTGTGTCACATGTGCTGTTAGGTATTGTATTTCTACAATATTCCTCAAACCTTACCTGTACGAATTTTACATATTCCTATACATGCTTTAGACAGTTCTTTGTAAATGTAAACACCCTTTACAGTCAGAAGCAAGAAGTAAACAGAGTTCCTCTCAGCAGAAACAAACAGCAAAGCTTTCTAAGAACGACAGCATGAATGCATGAAGGAGACACAAAGAGAGAAGTTAGTGTCAAGTGACCTTTTAACCTTGCCCTTACCCGCTCAACACCCCCAGAACCAAGTTTAGCACAAAGAAGGATCCGATGATGATTAAGGTGACAAAATACACCCAGGGCCACTTGTACCCTACCGCATCATTCACCTGGGTGGAGAGATGGAGGCATGGAGGAGTGGAAGCAAGATTAGACAGAAAGAACGAATGGAAGGTAAAGCGAGGAATAGGAAGGCAGGTAGCGGGGAGGAGTGAGGAAGGGGGTGAGGAAGGAGCAGAAAGGAAAGTTAGGAGGGAAGGGAGGGAAAAGGGGAAGAGGGAAGGAGTTACATCTTTAGTGAATGTTCCCAACAGATGGAACCTTTTGCTTCTGCAGGAGCCCTGCTGGGATTATGGTGCACCCCTCCTATTTGTTAGTGGGCCACACGGCAGCTGCATTTGACGCGGATTCGAAAAATTGGAGGTGCCCCGGTTGATTAAGGAGACGTATTGTAAGTTAGTGAAGGCCCTGAATGACATGATGGATGATAAACAAAACAACAGCTGCTTTGAGTTCTGTGGGAAAAGAAAGGTTACACGTTTGATTATTTTTGGTGCCACTTGAAGCAGCTCATTTTAAGTTAATCACTGTGGAGAGAAGACATTTTAGTTCGACACTTGCAGCAAGCCTCCCATGGATTGGACATCATTACTGTCCTCATGACAAATTATTCTCAGCGTCTTTACTCTTTCAAAATTAATTCATTGTTTAATCTATATTTTAAGCAATATTCATGGATCTTTTACTCTTTATTTTTGGATTATTCTTATTGTTATGCTGTTTTTGACTTTGATGATAAAATTATTTAAATCTGGTAATTCTAATGTTTTTATGAACTCTTACAAAAAAAATGACGTTCCCTTTCCGGTGCAGCCTTCCATCCCATAATGTCCATCTTTAATGCCATGTCTCCTCCAGATGCCACTCTGGGTTGTTTTTTTTTAACGCTTCACCTCCATGGCTGACCTGAGGGGTGAATTATTAATACCCCAGTGTGTCCCTACAGGCCGGGTGGTGCTTGTACTAAAACAGCGTGACTTGGCAGAGCGGGGTAAAGCGGCACCAAGCTCGCCTGCTGGAGCAACATTTATTGCAGCAAAACATACACAGCCACAGCGTGTACCTCTAAACAAATATACACATGCTGTAGGCAGAAACACAAACAATGTAAGCAGAAGCACGTGAGATGGACACGTATGTAAACCAACACACATGTATACACAAGACAAGAAAAAGGTCTTTTGGAACAGGAAGGAACAGTGTGTGTGTGTGTGTGTGTGTGTGTGTTTGTGTGTGTGTCCATCTGTCCATCACAGACAAGTTGTGACGGGATGTGGCCCCTTGAGGTCAACTGACGTAACAGCCAGACAGAGGGTGCGTCACTGCTTTTCGTGTGTGCTCCGTATGTGAGTGTTTCTCTCAGGCTTGTGACAAACGACTGATTGAGTGGAACAGAAAGGAGCGAGCAGGAGATTTTGCTCAGTTCAGTGATCGTCAGTTCATCTTTCCTCGACTACAGAGGACTGGGAACTGTACTGAACTGAACTTTTACTGGTGGACTGCCACTGTGTGACTGCGGTTAACACCGTACTGCTATTTGCGTTTAAATTCTTCAGTGTACCACTTGATTGAACCAGGATAATTGGCACATCGGTGCTAATTCAGATTTTTTTGGTCAATTTAGCTATATTTGCACCTCATTTTGACCATCTTTTGGCATTCCACTTGTTAAATAAGTAAACGCTAATGCTTTTCTTTTGCATTTGATGCAATTTTTGCTTTTTGAACAATTAATTTGGTACCAAACGTCCACCTGTAGTGCACAGAGGCTTGTAGAGGTTTTGTCCTGCAACCTTTGTCGTAATCACTTTGTGTGTAATATGTCCTCCATTGAAACGATGATAGTAATGACAAGGATTGTGATGAGGAAGGCTGACACATGTTGAGCTTACAGCATGGGAGTCTGGACAGATGCAGTAGTTCAACAACCAGCTTCAGAACCATTAAAATGAAGTATAAAAATACAGCCAACTACAGAGAGCCTAAAGGCTTAGAATTGAGATGGACAGTAGGAGGAGAAGATGCATTTTCATATGCAACTTAAATATTCTTTGTTCACTTCAACAGATATTGCCACGCAAACTTGCACAAAAATAAGTAGTATTGACAAAAATAATAAGGCATAAATGTATGCTTTGTGTCCAGCCATGGATTATTTCCATTCCAATAGATCACCCTTAAAAGTTAACCATAAGTTGCACTTTAAATGTCTGTTCCAGGGAGTCTTGTTGCATGGCCATTTATCACATCTAAAACACTTCGTATTATACAGTCACATCACAAACAACACACAAACACACACACACACGCATACACACGAAAACAGCACAACCTCTTACCCGCTCAACACCCCCAGAACGAGATTGAGAACGAAAAAGGAGCCGAAGATGACGAGAGAGACAAAATAGACCCACGGCAGCTCATAGCCCATAGCATCCTGCATCTGAGAGAGTCAAAAGAAAGAGAACAGAGGGAGACGGAGAGAAGAGGGGGTTTAACGAGAGAGGACAGACAAGGGAGGTGGAAGGGAGAGAGGGATACGAACGATGGGGGAGAAAGAAGAAATCAGAAAACAGGGATGAGAAGAGGTTTTTGACATAAAATGAAGAAGTGAATTAGAAGTGGAGGCAGAGGTCAAAGTCGGAAAGAAAGTGTGTTAGAGAGGGAAAGAAAGAAGGAGGAGAAGAAGACAACAGGCAGGACACAAGAGGAGAGCAGTGTATGTTAGAAAGAGCAGTAAAAAGTGTGCAGTATTGTGTGATTGCGTGTATAAACCCTTTTGTAAGTACAGCTGCTTGACGATCCACAATTAGAAACACACTAAACAACACTGAACTGCTTTTGAAACTCAATGACAGACCTTAGCTCCTATTCAAAGTCTGTGTTTACGCAGTTACACAACCCCTTAAGAAATCTTTTATGGAAGGTGGATGGGCCTTTACGGGAAACACATTTAGATGTTGTGACTCTGTATGTAAACCAATTATATTCTGACGTGGAGGATTTACGGCATGTGATTAAAAAAAGATCTGAGAATCAATAAAGATGATTTCATTCAGATGCAGGGAAATATCCCACACACGCATCTGGATATTATTTTAAGGGTTGTTATTAGGGCTAATGATGTGGAAGAGATGATGTCTGAGCAGTTTCGTTTTCAGGATTTGATCGAACAGAAATGTCACATTATTAGTCTGTGTGTAAATTTAATTGAGGAACAATATGAAAACAATAAGAAAAAAGTAGAATATTTCAAGCTCAGTTAAACATGGAGACTGGTGGTCAGAGAGGAAAAAATGGGAGATAGCGGAGGAGAGGAGATAGGGTTCATTTGCTACAACAGCAGCAGATGTTGGATGTCATTAATCTATATTCCCGAAAATGTGAGACAATGAAAACTACGCAAAATGCATAAATGGCCAAATTAAATGAAAGTCTTGGAGTTTTCTGAATGTTTTTTCCATCAACATTTTTACATTCATTATAAAGAGAGCGGGCTAAACAAGTGCTCTCGTAATAAGGAAATTGTACAATTTAAGTAATGTATGTGTGTGTGTGTGTGTGTGTGCGTGCGTGTGTGTGTGTGTGTGTGTGTGCAGGAAGATGCAGCAGACAGGGTAGATGCAGAAGGGGTGTGGAGCTAGCAAGCTCTCTGCTCCATGGGCATACAGTACGTGCACATACACAAACACTCACACTCAACACACACACACCCACGTAAGATCAAACAAAACTGACCAATTCAAATTACACTGTGTCACCAAACTGAGACTAGATTAGCAAAAAACATCAACATTTCATCAGACTCCTGTACTGTAACTGATAATTTCATAGCTTTTTTTATTCATTAAGACATTTAATAATCTAAGGATTCATTCATTACTTCAGTGTTCTGACTGCAAGTCCCAGTTTGTGCCTCTCATGTTTTCTGATTATGTTGTAGTCACCGAGCTCAAAATCTGTTTCTCTGAAAGCTAAAAATCTTTCAAAACCCTGAAATGTCATTTATCAGGTCTTAACACTGTTTTGGTGGTATTTCAAAAAAAATCTTCAAAAACCTTTTATCCATCTGAATGATAAGATAAACTCTCTGTTACCTATAGATTTATTAATTCAAGCAGAAATGGCAACAATCTTTGCCAGGAGGTGTCTTTATCTATGTTCTACTTATTTTCTTATTTTCTATCAAGAAGGGAAATATGTCACTCTGGCTGCCATTCTTTTGTGGATTAGGAAATATAGTCAAAACTCTAGATACAGGATAAAAGTCTTTTCATTGTGCAGCGGAGAGATTATTTTTTTCATCGAGGTGGACAGAAGAGTCTTTAAATATCCTGGAATATAAATACTGTCATAAATGCGTAGTGTTGTTTAACCGCCTTCTGGGTTTTTCAAAGATCACCAGGGTTTTAAATTTCAGAGAAATGGATGCAGCTCTGTGGCCTAAATATAACGATGATGCAATACATCGGAAGCAAACAAGGGTCATTACTATCTTGAGCTTGTGAAATGATCTTCGCAAATAATTTCACAGCCTGCAGTTGTATATCAAATTTTGTGTGCAAGTGAAAAAGAATGCATTATTTATTTATTTATTTTTACAAATTCACGCATTCAGATATGTGCATGCATATTTCTTCACTTGCACACAAACACAACTGTAGAACTATTTGTGAACATGTTTTCACAAGCTCAAAATATTAATGACCCATATTTGCTCCCATGCAATAAAGGCACAAATCAGGGCTACCTATCAACACAATTCCATTCCATGCATAAATTCAGTTGAAACGTGATATTTTGAAAATGTAGGGGGGAAATATCTGTACCACATTAGTGCTTTGCATTGGTGAGGACCAATGCAAAGCACTAATGTGGTACAGATTTATGTATACCTGCAGTGTACAGGCATATAGAGGACCTATCAGTAGCTGCCATTTCAGCCCTTACCACCTATTATCGGACATCATCAATATCATAATCTGTGTGTGTAAAGCCATACTGCCATTATAGAGGTCTAAATCAAATGCTTTCCCACAGGCACATGTGGGAGTTTGATTGAACCTTCCCTAACATTGATTAACAGCACAGACTAATCTTTTGGTTTATTTAGCAGGACGGGCTGCTGCATGCTTCAGGCCCATTTACTGAGGAAGGGATACTTTTTGTGTGTTCATACGCCTCTGTGGCTGTGCGTGTGTGTGTGCGTGTGTGTGTGTGTTTCCACTTCTGTGTGTTCACTTGACACTTGAATCAAGCATCAGGATTCTATGCACGTTCAAAATGAATCGGCGACTTCAATTACACAGTGTATTGTCTGCATCGATTTAGCCTCAGATATGAGCTAACACACACACACACACACACACACACACACACACACACACACACACACACACACACACACACACACACACA
>JBBPCS010000330.1:5845643-5860278 GCA_037974645.1 Hollardia meadi
GGGGGGGATAGGCAGGAGTTAAAATATCACAAAGCAAAATAACTCAGCTTTGTTAGTTAATTTTTTTGGCTTAAGAACAAAGCTTGTTGGATTCTCATTTGTGGCACAATCCCCCTCTTTGATCAGTTAAAATCTGACAGGTGGCATTTGTTCCAAAACATAAAGTACAGCCCAGAAAGTATATTTCTGAAGCTAGAGATTCCAATGTAATGTCAAAATAATGGCCAAACTATAGAAGCCAAGCCTAAAAGTTCCCTAAAAGTAATAGGGGTTGAAATTCTACTATACTATCTAAAAATCCAAATACAGAGACAACTCTTGTTCATAAAACATTCCTACGCAAAGATTTGTTTTAACTTGTGTATGTGAACAGATAAAAATATTTTGTGCGGTTCAGCAATGTTTTCTTACTTCCAGCGTGGTCGCAGGTGAGAACTAAATTCACTGGTTGAGAACACAGGTAAATCTTTATACAAGCGAAAATTAAATATCGGATGAGGAAAATAGGGAGGGAGAAACAAAGAAATGGAAGAACGTGTAGGAGTAAAATTGTATATAGCACCATTACCTTTGATTTACCCTTAGTATCTAGTTCCCACACATGCAAACAGACTTAGATTGGAATCATCAAACAGCCAATCTGTTTCTTTGGTGTCTTTCTCTTGCAAGAGAAAGACATAGAAAGAGTAAAGGTTGCCAGGCAGCAGCGACTAAGAAAAACATGAAGAAAAAGTGATAACCAGTGTACAGTATATACTGTACAGTACATTGTACGTGTATGTGTGTTGCTCCTTTCCTCTTCCTTGCATCATACTGAGTCCTACTATGCAACACTCTTTTCTTCACATTTATCCATCCAGCCAGCCACAACTCTCTTCCTTTATAACTCCACTCTTTAGCTAACAGGCTCATGATTTGGACAAAACAACCTTAACAGAAAAATAAACGACAGATCCAGCGAGAGATTGTACAGGAGTGTAAGAGATAGACAACAGTGTGAAAAAGGGGGATGTAGAAAGAGAATGTGTACAGACAGAAAAACACCTGACTGCAGTTAACGAAGAGAGTTAAAGAGAAGAAAACTTCACAAGTGTGAGAAGGAAGAAATAAAGAAGTTGAAAACAAACGTAAAAAAACAGAAATGTCCATACAGGGTTGCTGGTGTCGCTCGAGTTGCCTGGCAACCTAAAAGTTTGGCTCGAATCTCATTGCCAAGTCATTATTGCTGCGAAACAATCTGTATCCTTTTTTTAACTACAGTGAGGGCAGCAAGAAGAAGAGAATTACCATGAAGCAACTCCACAGACATGCAGACTGCTTCAAAGAAAAGAGGCAGTAGCTCGTTAAAACAGACCACAGACAGGACAAATGTTTGCACAATGTATTTATGTTAGATCTGAAGCCCTGCATGTATGCTCGCTATACTGTGTGTCGCACTGCTGTATATACATAGTGATCCTCAATGCATCTGCAGCCTTGTGACTCGCTATAAGGGGCTGTTCGTTAGCTAAAACGTATACAGCTTCACCTTAATGGTGGACATCATCCTTACAGTTTTCAATAGGACAAAAATGTGTTGTGGTTGCCTGTCTTGTGATGATCACCAAGTAGGCGCCTTAGTGTCATGGTTAGTATTATTTCCTGTTTGCTTCCTGTGTTATCATTTTGAGTTTCTAGTTTGTTATTTCCTGTTTTATTTTGTAGTCCTTTCCTCGTGCAGCTTGTCCTGCTTTGCACCTCCTGTCATGTCAGTGACTGTCTGCCCCACCCTGATTAGTTTCACCTGGTCCTTGTTAACCTGCCCTTCCTTTGCGTATATAAGTCAGTGTGCTCGCCTTTGTCTTTGTCAGTTCGTTGCATGTTACCCATGTGCCTTCGTCCTCCTGGTTTCCTTGTGTTCTTCTGAGTGATTTTAGGACTTTAACTGATTTTTGCTTTTGCCCATGCTTTGCCTGTTTTTGGACTGACACCTGGTTTTGACCCTCGCCCGCCTGTGAGTTTTGACTTTGGACTAATAAATCGTTATACTGAACCTGCTCTACCTGCTGCGTCTGCATTTGGGTCCAAACCCCTGTTCCCTAGTGTTCCTAGTGTAATGATTGTGTATAAATTATGATATACAGTATTTGAATCATCCTGTTTTGATAAACTTGATAAAAATCTTCTTCCCTATAGTATACCCACTATCTACTCCTTGAACTCCCCAGCTGCCAATATCCAGCTCCAAACTGTACTTCTGTCTGTGTCTCCTCTTTTCCCCCCACACACATCAAAGTCCTTGTTAAGCAGACTTGGTGAGACTAATAGTAAAAGCTAATAGCTAACATGTGGAGCCATACGCTGCCTAACCTTCTGAACCATGGGCTGTGAATGTGTTTGTGTGTGAAGATGCAGCACGTAGAGTGTGTTTATGTGTGCAGCACATGTATTACAGCTCATTCAGTTTCGTGGATGGAATCTATAAACAAGGAGATGAGGATAATGTTGCTGAACCAAAAAATATGTGGTTATCTGAATCCAGGGGCCAGAGGATTGACCAAATCAGTAACATGTAAGCTGTGTTGGCAAATTAAATACATGCCCTTTTTGCTTTTTACCCATTTCACTAATTAAAAAAACGCCGCAGTGACCCATACGAGACCCCTGTTTGCTAAATGGGACGCTGTTGACATTTTTGATTTGTGTGCAAGCAGTGCTCACAAATCCCTTCTGCTTTTCACTGTTCTCTTAATATGAATTGGATGTCTTTGGGTTTTGTGCCATTGGTCAAACAAAACAGGAATTGTGGAAAAATGTGTTTTTCTGTGTTTTCTGACATTTTATAGGTTACACCTAGGCTGAGTTGGAAAATTAAACAATTTAAATTAGCAGATAGATTAACAGATAACGCAAGTGTTTGTTAGTTACAACCCTATATGTCAGTGAGATGGAGACAGTGACTTTTCTGAAATGGATCAAACACGAATGGATTATGGTTTTGTGCTAAAAATTTGAGGTGCAAAGGTGGATTGGGTCGTCGTGAAACAGAACTGCATGACAGATGCTGTTTAACTAAAACTGCATCTCTTGTCATAGGTCTTGGCTTGAAAGTCATTACAGCCTCACAGCTGGCTCTTGAGGATTGGGCATGGGCAATTAACAAAGTGGAACGTTTACTACAGGAAAACAGAAGGGTAAGAAATGTTTTCAGCACCCACAACATCCGTCGAGCAAGCATGGCTCGTTGCTTACATGCTGTACTTTTTTCTTTCATTTCTTTTATTGCGCAAATGTATGCATGCCTTTGTTAACTTCCTGCTTTGAAGTAAAAGGCTGTGTGGGCACTTTAAAGCATCTTAGATGAAGTAAAATATTATTCACAGGCAGCCGATGAGTGTGTGTGTGTGTGTGTCTGAGTGTGTTTAAAGCCACTGCAAACTCAGTGCAAGCCCAAAGATTGACAGCTGTGGCATAAAGGTAATGGGTGGCCACCTCTACATGCCCCTATGTGTAAGTTTCTGCTCCAGAGAGTAAGTGTACAGTATGTGTGCATTTGTGTGTGACAGCTAAAGTGCTACTCAACAGGTGTGTGCACTAACGGAGACTAACTACAAGCTACACAAATGGTCTGAAAAGCACAGAGTCAGACACCAGAATGTGTCCCCACGCCTTTATTGCCATGTTAGTTGTTTTGTTGAGACCTCTTTAACCTCCATGTCTGGTCTTCAGCTTCAAAGAAACTGAACTACGCTAACCATAAGCCACTTCTACCTGTACGACCAGGCATAAAAATGGTAGATGAAGAAGTTAATTTATGAAAAATAATAAGACCTATTCATTTTTTTGGCCAATAAACTTAGCTTCAGGCTTATTTAGAAATGACAATGCCATTGTTTTATTATTATTTCCTCTTCGTCTTTACACAATATGATCACTTAAAGGTGATTTCCATATAGTGTAGTATTTCTTAGCCATCAAATTATTCGTGAAGACATATACAGGTATAACAGGAAAGTTTCTACATCAGATCACATTTTATTTGTATGCATTGTTGTCAGGTTTTTACCTGGCATGGACTTTAACTACATTTACAAATGACAAATTACCATTGAACTTAATCTCAGATATATTAAATCGGCCGACAAGTAACTGGAAATCCAAAAGATACAGTGTTGAGGTAATTTAGACAGAGTGTTGCCATTACTAATTGTTCCACTAGAGAGCACTGACAAGTTTATTTTTTAAACTGTACAATTTCACACAGTATTTTATTTAACTTTTTTCCCATGAAATGTTATCATAGCCTCCCTAATGTGATGTATATCCTTGAGGAAACGGATGTTGTGGCAGGACATTATAGGCTTAAATGGCTTAAAGAAAGGTTTGATTTGATAGGACTGGAAGTAGAGGTGTGATTATTAGAAAATGTGTGATGATGTTACTGGTTAGACAATGTGGTTCTATGCACTAGTGCAGCATCAAGTTACAGCTAAAGATGCACAGTTTTCCACTAAGTTCAATAACCCATTTAATGGGATCTTTAAACAAAAATGAAAGATTTAATTTAAATATGTGCAAACACCAACTCACAATGAATTATGTATTGACTATTGATGAATTGACTAACTTCTACAGCAGCACAGACATCCCAACTCTTCATCTTCATCCATACTCTCACTGCGTCCCACACCTCTTTCTCTCATCTATCCCTCCAGTACCTTTCCGTCACTCTTCTATAACACTTTAACCCCCTGTACACATTTCTCTTCCTCTAATATTTTGACTCTTTCCCTCCTTTATTGATATCTCTGCCCCCCCCCCTCTCTCTCTCCACTCATCCTTTCCTCTCTCTCACCCCTGTGTCTACTACTCTGTCACTCTCGCCATCCATTATTCATGGCGCAGTCACAGTCGGAATTAAAGGACCCCGCAATATCGCTACGGCAACAACGCAGCAGCAGCAGCCGCATTGGATCATGGGAAACTGGGTCACCTCCCAGGAGCGGGAGGGTGTGCTGGGGGTGCAGCGGAGGGAGGTTGCTGTCACACGTGCACGCACGCACGCACACACACACACACACACACACACCTGATAGATGTCCTACAAAGCAGGAGGACAGGAAAGAGAGAGGTGCTGAGAGACATACTGTATTAGGGCTGGTCAATGATCCAGATACTGTCACTGACACAAAAACCACATGTGAGCCTGTATGGTTTAATAGACACATATAGCCTACATACACATAGTCCACATCCTCCTCACTCCTGGATGGAGAGTACACATTGCTCTGCATCTAGCTGCCATGTTAGTCATGCAGCATTAAATCAGTGTGGCTGTGCAACCTTAAGCATGAGTAAAGTAGACTTTAAGCCTGTCACACTATATAGAGGTATATAGAGGAACATCCGCATTTGTGATCCAACAGTGCAAAGTTTGATTTCCTTCCAGTTTCTGTTCTGAAAAAACAAAACAAACTGAGACATCTGAGTATTAAAACCTTAATTGCATCTATTTTTCTATGCAGTAAACAACCAAATTGACACATTGAACTTTCATTTCATGGTCATTGAAGATGACCATGTACTTCTACAGTTTGATATGATTTCAAGTCCTGAGAAAATGGCTCATGAAGGCGATGCTTTTGGGCAGCCAACCACGGAAACTCAAATGTTAGCACATTCCTAAATGCACACAACATTTTTCTAAACCCTCTAAAATTTACACTCTGGAAACTGGATGACATCCATGTAATGTATATCTGATTTGTAGTTAATGGGATAAAACATGTTAAAGAACCGGTGTGCTCCTTAAAATTTGCCTCCAAACTCTGCTTCCTGTCACAAAATAAAAAAAAAATTTTCTTGCCTATTGATTCCGTGATAAACAGATTTCAGTGAATGGATATGAGTGGAAACATCATTTCACAGTATTAACAAGGCCACTCTATTGATCATGACCAATCTGCCTCCCACCCGCCTCTCAACAGTGAACGATAAAGACCCAGAAGCAAAAGCAAATGGATATTCATCTTTTGATGTGAATTCAATATTACACTGTAGATGACTCATCACAAGAATAAAACAAACACTGGAGCTGCTGACTGCATGTCAGGTGGGCCTAAATGATGAATGTACGAGACATAAGGAGCTTCTTTCCGATATTGATCTGCAGACCCTTTTGCAAAGCCCACATCTCAATTATCTCAAAGCTAAACAAGAATTACTGTCTTGTGGTCGTATGCCTCCACCGACCAGTCAAGTTGCAGTTTACATCCATGTCTGTCTAGTCTCAAATAATACATGTAGTGAAGACTTTAAATTAATGCATTAAATTATAAATAATTAAGTGTATTTTTGGTGAAATGGAAGTTATCACTATATTGACATTTTCCAGAGATAAACATACTGTCTTCACTTGGAGACTATTTTTACAAAGGAGTACAGAGGAATGATAGAGAGCTTCATCATATGGTGCAACAACAATCACTGCACATGGGAGAAGTTAGACTCGAAGGCTTTCTTACAGAAAGGCTATTATAACACGTGTTTAACTTTGTGAAAGGGTGCATTTTTAACCCGTACCATGATATTTTCATAAACATAACCAAGTAGGTTTTGTTGTGTAAACCTAACCAAGTATTTGTGGTGCCTAAAGCCAACCAAACCATGACCGAAAAAATAAAACGATTATTGCAAACCCGAGTCTTCAAGGTGAAAGGTCTAGATAAGCCCCACTCTGCCACGATGCCGTGCTGGCTCCTTGGGATTTCTGACTCTTTATAATACATGCTTTCTCTCAGAAAGGGCTTTCTGCCAGAAACCTCTGTGGGTTTTTTGGCAGAAACCCACCTGACAAAAAGACCTCAAGGCTAACTTTTCCCATCTGCACAATCACCTGAAGCTCAATATTAGCTAAACATATTAGCTTGTGGCGCAGAACACTATGATGTCACAGTGACCTTGACTTTTGACCACCAAAATCGAATCTGTTCATCCTTGGGTCCAAGTGGACATTGGTGCCAAATTTGAAGAAATTGCCTCAAGGCGCTCCTGAGATATCAGGGTTATGAGAATGTGATGGACAGACGATATGAAAAAACATAATGGCTCCCACCACGGCTGTCGCTGGCGCAGAGGCATAAAACTTCTTTACGTGCTTCTCTTTATGTACATCTCCTTTGTGGTTGATGGAGATTTAATGATGGAGATCTATACTGGAATAAGGACCTTACCTGGTTTCAGCTGATTACTGCAATTCATTAAAAAGCCTGTGTCCCTATGATATACTTTTATGGTATCACACACAGAAACGGTCTGTCGCATGTTACCACAAAGGAAGACAACTTAAACATCTGTTTCTATGGGGACCCCGACCTTTGATGATGCAGGCAAAACACACAAACCACACTAGCCAGCGCGCACACACACACACACATTACAGTGTTCTGCATCATAGTGACATGCCTTGTCAACAGCCAGTTTCAATCCAGGATGTGTTTTTCTGTGTGAACCGTCTCCTTGAGTGTGTGTGTGGGTGTGTATGAAAGAGACATAGAAAGGCAGAGAGAGAGAGAGAGAGAGAGAGAGAGAGAGAGAGAGAGAGAGAGGCTGCTACATCCCAGACCAGATGGCTAAATGTCAGTGAATATCACACTAACATGATTGCTAGTTCTCCCTAACAGAACCAGTACACACACAGCAAACAGAGCATTACCTATTTATTCAATGAGCAAGTGATGCTGAAGCTTCTGCACTGGATGGGATTTGCTTTTTGGTCTCAGGGCAGTCGGCAAAGCATTCACAAGCAAGAGCGTTACGACAGGGCCATTAATCCAAACGTCATAGCAATGATAATTTAATACTGTACATCAGTCTATTATTGACAAGTCTTCTTCTTCCTCTTGCTTCTAAATGTCTGGCAAGTTTTGCACCTGAGTAGTTTTTAGTCTCTAGTCCTAAAGAGCCAAATGACAGGTTGTGCATTAAGCTCAGTAGAGATAGACTGATGGGGGGGCTTTTTAGCTGAAAGTAACTGGTGTGCAGTTTGCTTTACTCCTCTGGTGATGTCACAGCAGGCTTTTATGGCAGGTTAAATATTAGTCTGGACACATGGACACAGAGTACACATTGCACCTGTTTGCCACCCTAATTTGCCCAGAGATCTACTACACTTTCATTACCTTTGTTGCCATGGCTCTAATGTTTGCTGTTTAAGCCATTTGTTGCATGTGTGTGCGTGTGTGTGTGTCTAAAACTGGTATGCCAGTGATGAGCTGATCCTATATATATTTACCTCAGATTTTCCATTATAAAGTTAATAGGTGGGGGACTGACGATGATGTGACAATGCAGACAACAAAAGGAAAGGGGAGATAAAAGCCTTTTATTATCAGTGGTCTACTATAATGTATACAGTGCAAAACTCAACACATCTCTATAAAGGAGAAGAACGTAGTCTTTGTGTGCCTTTGTATACACACACACACACTAAGATCTAAGAGGCCTGCTAGAAATGATATTCATATGCAAATATGGATATCACATATGTAACATATAAAGGAGTATATTTAGAGAGAATAGAAAGAATATACTCAACTATAGAGGAAGGGATTATTTGCCCACTATGCAAAGATTTGGTTTTTGATTCACACACCAAAAATTTCGTCAAAGCTAGAGTTGATTTTTCTGTTGTCACTTGTCTTGTCACTTCACTTGTTTCCACATCCTGGTATTCTGAAAACTTTTTGAAATTAGCAACTGTGAAGAAATGGTGCAAACTGAGCTACAGCCAGCACTTTACAGTAATGGAACAAATCCCGGTTTAGGACAGTGATGGTACTCTTGCTGTTCTTCTTGAACAAGGGGGAGCGCTGAGGATGCCCACTGCTCCTCAATACGTACTTGGGTTAAAAGCAAATGTTCCCATGGGGGGCTTTAATAAATTCAAACTTAAATATAAATGTAAAACTTAACGCTAATTCTGATTCACGCCCCAGTTGACTGTATCATTACTAGTATGCTATATGCTGCTTTTTAATTTGTTTTAGCCATGCCCTGTATAAAATGGCTTTCTGATTTGGCCCAGAATTAAACCACTCGCCTTAAGTCAACTGTATTTGCCACATCAGCAAACTAGTGTAAGACAAGAAGGTTTATAACTGAAATGGGGACATTAAGACTGACATTGCTCCCTGTGGTAAGGTTGCATTGAGAACTTTGAGTTCCAGTGATGGATAGAGACATTGCTCTGTCTTTCTCCCTGTGTGCTCTGTGGGAGCAGTAATGTGGGTCGATGTGAGGCAGAGGTGGACACTTTTAGCTCAGTAAAAATATCCTGCTCTATCTTTCACTCACTGCCTCTGTCTCTCTCACCTTTACCGTTGGACACCTGGAGCCTCATACAAATGAATCAAAAACTCACCTCAGCATTACGAGGCTTTTCAGACAGTCATGTAACGTAATAATTCTTGCCTCAGCGTCTGCTATGGGGAAACTTTATTTTAGTTCAATAAGGCTCATTTGACCTGATTTAACATTGCTTGTTTGCCAAATTATATTAGGGCTCAATACCAATGTGGCATCACACAAATCCACATCTACAGATCCTTTATACAGTATGTCCTCCCACACACAAATACAAACACGCACACAAATATATACAAACATAGTCTCACAGTGGTCTGGTATGCAGGTTTGGCATAAACAGGGGGGGCGTAAGATGGGACTATTTCCAGGGATGTGCTCCGAAATCATGGGATTCGTGTCTGAGATTGAAAAAAAAAAACTGACATGCTGTTTTTAGTTTGGACTGGCAGACATGCAAATGGAGACATACAAAAAGTACAATCATCTTTATCCTCTAAAGCTAAATGTATGAGAAGGAGGAAGCAAAAGAGAAAAAAGAAGGAAAGGTCAGGGGGTTTGTGTGGAAATCTCCCTATCTTTATCACCAAAATGGGACTATTAAAAAGCAAAGGAGGAGGAGAGAGGGAAGAGGAAATGGCGTTGTAATGAATGTGGTGCCACAGCTGCCATCATTTAGAGTCTTTATCTTTCACTTTTATTAGGCGGAGGACAAGAGTGAGGGGGAGAAGAGGTTTAAGGAGAGAGAGGGAGGGAGAGGGAGCGACTGACGTAGACAACAAGGAATAACACTTTATGCTCGTTATGTATTTTCAATTCAAAACGATTTTACAGTGATAACACCAAAGCAGTTAAGAGAATGTTGTTGAATGTTACGCTTTAGCCATTTTTCCGCCATTTAAGAGCCATGTCAATGAAGTTAGTTCCAAAAAATAAGAGGGAGAGACAAAATCTTCAGTTTCAATCCAAGTATTTTTATGCCCATTATAATGTGGCAAAAAAAAAGTAACAATACAAGCTACAATACACAAGTTCAGTTTTATTGTACAATGAGTCAGGCTTAATGTTTCCTGTAAAAACCACAAGCCATTATCTCCTCTATGTGGCTTTGAGCTCATATTGCCAACAGCTTTTCACCAGTACATAAAAACATAAATATGGAAAACACAAAAGAACAACACCAACCACCTTCTCAATACTAATCAATTCAAGGCATATTTAGTCAATTAAACCCTGCTGTTGAAATAATTCCTGATTCCCATTTTATATTTGTGACATTTAACACTTTTAAACTGCATAAAAACAAGAGAATCAAAAGAGGAAAAGAAGAAAAACAGACTAAGAACAAGACTTATTTGTGTTTGTTTTTGTCCCATGTTTAAGGTTCATTTTGTGCTACACTGAATCCCCAAAGCGCTGAGGAACGAGTAGTTATTGGCTCCAAAATATGGAACCAATGGAGCAGAAACCAAACAGCTTTCTGAAGTAGTAACTTTGGAATTGGAAAGCACCCATGTCTCTCACAAAAATGGTGTCTGGAGTATTCCTTGTTCCCTCAGGGAGCTGAAAAGGGGAGCAGCATTTATAATTTCCACATAATGACTCCCCAGGCTACAGCATGGTTGGAACTGTAGAAAACTTGCAAGAGATTTGAAGTTTCCCATCTGTGCAGAGGGGCCTTCTAATTTGTATAAGACCAAAGAAAGATACAGTAGTGAATCATACTAATCTGTCTGTTTATATGCATACACGTAATATACCAATAAATACATCAAATTTCACTGTAGCTATTCACACATACAACACCAGACACCAAACATACACACAGATCTACGACCTTATCCAGATGCACCGTAAGTGGCTGCATTCCACTGTGTCTATTCAGAGGTGCACACACACGTCACCACAAGAAAACACAGACCGACATTGTTTAGATAAGTGAACGTAGATAGATGCTGATCGTTCCCGTCCATCTATAAATAGACACTCCTAGCAACCAGCTGAGTAGCACCCAAAGGAACAGCATGTTAACTTGATCCTCCGCAGCAGAAATGATGGGGAGAGGGAGAACGAGGCCGGAGGGCAAGCGGAGACTCAAGAACAGGCATCTGATAAGATTTGGAGAAATATATGAGTAATAGAATTTGAATAAGGTGCTAAACTTATTTCGCCAATTTCATATTATTATTATATTGGGTCAAAAATAACTGCAAATTCACCTTTTTTTAATAGGACACAGCAAAAGCATCGCTGGCGCAGCCAAATGATTTTAGAAGTGAAGTAATTAGTTGTAATCAAGGGGTTTTAATTGACTGTAAGTACACCTGTATCCAGAGGGAGTAGCTCTTGGGGAGTCAGTGTCCTCGCAAACCTACGCCATAAAGACAAACACTCCAAACCACTCCACGAAAAGGAGTATATAGTTTAATGAAGTATTAATCAATGAATCAAGTACAGCACAGCTATAAATCTGTTAAATTTCAGCAACTAAAGCTACTTGGTCAAGGGTAGGAAAAAATTGCATGCTCGGTTAAAAGAAACTAGTGTAGACTGTCTGTATGAGACGGAAGAGAAGGCTTTCATAATTACATGGTCACAAGAGGTCCCTTTGTCAAGAAAACACAAACATAATTAATTTTATATGATTGAAAAAAAAACATGAAATCTATTGTTTATATATATAAAAAAGAGAAAAACCTAAAGATCGGACAGTGAGAGAGAAACAAGGCATGTATGTGTGTTGTGATTGGGTCCATTAACTTCTAAAAGGTGATTCATTGACTTGAAGGTGCTCGTTTCAGGAGCCTGCTGCAGAGCCAGCGGCCACTTCATCTAACACTGTCACCTACCTCTGATACACATACACACATACACACACACACACACACACACACACACACACACACACTTTATCATACACAAATGAGCAAGCGTGCGCAACCATGAACTCAGGAACATGCATCATGATGATGATGGCAAGCACACAGCTAAACCTGCAATGCACACGCATATCACACCAACATTATCTCAAACCTCAATCACTGGAAATCCGATTAAGCATCATTATTGCCGACGGGATTTAGCGTGTGTGTGGTTGTGTGTGCACGTGTGTGCATATGTGTGTGTGGGTGTGCTCTTGCCTCTCCATCAATCTGTCTAATCAGGTGTATTGATTTGCTAATTGCTTGATTATGACAACATTATTCTGTCAATCTGAAAGTATCCATATTGATCTGATTAGATGGAGGGAGAAAAAAAAGGGGAGAGGAGGAAACCAGGAACAGAGTAGAAAAGAAGTATAATAAGAGAATGGCACAGTCAAAGGGAGTGAACAAAAGTTTTTCGCTCAAGCTTCACATTGTTTTTAGCAAAGATTCATCTAATTTTGACATTTTTTAACAGAAAAAAAGTTCTTCCTGAACAGTGCAGCAGATATTTCCTCCCTGCGAGAAGCGACTTTGTCACACTTTGGTTCCTACACTGCTTTCTCCTGTAACCAAGGACAGATGAGGAGCATCACTACGGTTACCATATCCATGACAACCTCTCCCTCTGCTATTATTGGGCATGTCGTCAAGGAGACAGAGTTGCGCATTATGGGATGCGGACAGAAATAGCAATCTTGTACTGGAAGCAGTACGACAGATCTCTGGTATTACATAAGAAAGACTTGTGCAAACCTAGCGAGGGGGTTCCATATTGATTCTAAAACTCAGGCTCGTTCACATGCAGTGTCAGGGGTAAATGTAAAGAGCATCATCGGTATACTGAGCTGCAGTCATGATGCAGCTCTTTTGAACTCATACTTCAGCAGAAGATAAAACTTTCTGTAAGTGTTTAGTTTATTTGTAAATGATGAAACTGGCAAATGCGAGGAATAAAAATTGTGTGTGAGCAAACAAAAACCACAAGGGGCTAAAAGCGCAAAGTGATACCCCATGTGACGAAAAGAAAAACAAATGGCAACAGCGCTCAAAAAGGGAGGAGGGTGACACAAATATGTGAAATAACACAAGGGGTTCAGGGTGAGCTGCATTAAAAACTTTCCTGTGGCTCAAACTCACATTATACTTAATGAAAGGTTTGCACTGGAATGGAAAGGTGACACTGTAGGACTTAACTTCTTATAGTCTAGGGACAATCTTCAGAGAATTAGCAGGGTTTTCTGATAAGACAATAAAGCGGCAGGTTCATTCTTCCCAAATGTGCATAAGGTCTATTGGAGTCCACAAGCAAAACAGTCGCTGTAGGCAGCTCAGGGTGAACCTTTCATCTAAATTACTAACATGTCAATATAATAAGAATCATAATAGTCACTCTCGAAAATGAACCAGTGGAAAGTAATATAGATTCTGGCAGCCTTGGATTTAATTGCTGTCTTTCAATCACAATGACAGAACTGAATAAAGTCAATAGTTGAAGTGAATGCATATCGCAAACGCAGTGTAAACATACTTGAGATGCACTTCTGGCAGTGTCAGAGGTAGGCATTGTTTCATAACAAGAGAGTTAATGGTGAAATGGTTTTGAGACATACAGTATATGTGGATGTAAATCAAGAACTTATTTATAGTGAGATGGGACATGTTATGAGGCTGCAAAAGTATTTCAAGTTGAAGCTGAATGTTGGGGTGGGACATGACCCAGATAAGAACTGCTTTGGTGGAGGGATAAAGCATATTGCAACGATCATAAAATAAATTATCTTGAGCTGTCAATATGTTACCCTGGCCAATCTTATAATACTTGCACACAAGCGTTTTTCCACACTTTGTGATTAACTAAGAGTGCATCATGTTTTTTGGGAGAGCACATTATACAAACCATTTCTGACCTAAACCTGCTCAGGCTCAACATCAGACTGTTGTGCAGTATTTCCCCTTCCTTTCCCATAAAAAAAACCTATTTGTTTTAACTTCCATACTTGTTAATACCATATACATATACATACACATACAAAGTACAAAATACAAATAAACACACACATAGAGAGATACATGGTTCAAATGTATATTTAAGCCTCCATCTGCACACTGCTTCCTGTCTGTTAGAGGGTTATAAAACTAACTGACCACAGCTGTGGAAGTGGTGAGTAGGTTGCGTGCGTGCATGTGTGCGTGAGCATGTGTGTGTACCTAGGAGGGCAGTCACCAGTAGGGTCCCAAATAACTGCAAGAATAGAAGACCTGAAAATAGTTTAAGGCCAAACTGCACTCATGTACGTGTGTGTGTGTGTGTGTGTGTGTGTGTGTGTGTGTGTGTGTGTGTGTGTGTGTGTGTGTGTGTGTGTGTG
>JBBPCS010000330.1:5888353-5899230 GCA_037974645.1 Hollardia meadi
TCCATATATTCGCAAATAGTCATGCAAAATGTTTAAAATCTGTCTGAATATCTTAATTTAGATGCAAAGGAAGATGTAATTGGATTGTTAAGACAGGCCTTTCAGAAAAGTCGCTCCGTGTATGAAGCCGGAAATATAATCCAGCAGCAAATTTTCTGCATTTCCCCACTCATCTGATATCACTGCAGGGCAGAAATTTCTACAGACAGGACTATGCTGACATTGCCAATGTGGAAACCTCTTTTCCATGTGTTACACATGTGCCATCATCAGCTACTGATATGTAATTTATGTAAGAAGTGGTGTCCCATTTCCTTGGTAAAGATTTCCCTAGCCCTTGTACCTCCCTTCTGAAGGGCCACTACCCGGTAGAGGGCACTCCAAAAGTAGGGCTAGGGCCAAGGGAGGGAATTGGGATTGAGCCTTAATGTATTATACATGTATCTTGCGTGCTTGCATGTGTGTTTGTGTGTTGGAATCCCCCTATCAGTCAGGCCTATCAGATTGGGCAGTCAACAAGCAGCTGGCTCAGACTGTGGGACTGGTTGATGTTGCCTGATGTCTGCCAAACACCAAAACCCTGGGTTCACTTGTCCCAAAGTCCTCAATCGCTATAGCATATAATGACAGATATAATGTACTCTGAGAAAGTATAGGTTATATTGAGGAAACAGTACCACATTTCCGGTTAAAGGGGCAGATTAATATTTAGAGAAATGGCTAATAGTTGGATGTCATTATATCACTGGTTGAATGCTGGAATACACATCCATCAAATTTAGCCAGCTGTAGTCTAAATTTGGTTCCATTTTTAATAATCTATGAAACTGTATAAAACATGGGTCAAGTGCTTATGGCAGGCCCTCCATATGTCAGAAAAACTAGCATATTAGCTCTGATCAGAAGCTTGCGTAAGTCACTGTTCATGTGTAAGCTCAAAAAGATTATTGAATCATTATGAGTTTACTCAGACTGAAGTGCTGCTTCTAATACTGGTTTCCCCAAAAAACATGGTCAGGTTTTTCAAACTGTTACACATTGTGACCTGAAAACAAATTTTTGTCTGAACTGAATACTAATACTACTGTATGACTGTCTGTGTGCGCAGCTTTCTGTTGGCAGATGTAAGCGTGAGTAGGCAACATGCTTGCTGACCAGCAGTGAGCAGGACTTCCTTTCATGACTTGTTCCTCCTCAAAGCACCACACGACTTGCAGCTTATTGCAAATTATGTGCTTGTTTTAGTGATGCTGACTCCTACAGTGAAAGTCAACGGCATTAAGGCGCACTCAATTACACATCCCATGGCGAGGGCGCTTCAGAGACCATCGATTTTTTTGGGGGTTTCAGGTCCCAGCCCAACTCAGGAAAACACCCGAGTTCCTCAACATCTGCGCTCCAGTCAGCCGTACTGTGCTGTGACATAACTAGCCGCATCATCAACACTTGGCAACCTGCTGTCACAACGAGCTGTTAGCACTGGCAATAATTAGCATTAGCATAAGTTAAATGTAGCAAAATTGACATTTATTACACTGCTGCTACTCAGGGCTTTTGTTGGCATGAGGAAATGGTTGATTATGATAAAATGCTGTGAAAGCTGAGGGACCTACCTATAAACCAAATGCTATGCTCTGACATTATAGTATCTATTTTGAGACTTATAGTGTTATTTTCCCACATGAAAGTATGGTAGGCTACTTAACCTTCTCCCTGACAACACAACAAGCAAAGGAGGGTTTTAAAATGTGGGTTCTCTTTTTAAACATAATATCCAGCATGGTCTCACCAAATGGCATATGAATGTCACGCTAATGTCATTTGTGCATGTTATCAGAGAGCTTCTTTTTTTTTTTTGCTTTTCACTTGTCATTTAAAATATCCGCATTAAGCTTTTCTCATGTAATTTATTACGTGTAAATGTCATGGAGAAAAAAATGAGGTTACTTAGTTTAAAGAGCGAGAAAATCTGCTCTAGGAGGAGGTTGGGGTGGTGGATGGGTCAAACAAATGCAGGACTTTGACCCAGGAGATCAGGGTTCCTGTCTGACAGGGAACCAAAGGTGAACGTTGACCTATTTTAATTTATGTCCATGAATTCACTTCCGTAACATTTTAACTTACATCACGTACGTACATGTGTAATGTAACTAAACCTAAACCCAAACCATGATCTTTTTTTCCTATACCTAACCAAGTAGTTTTATCCTTAAACCTAACCAAACTGCGACCGTAGATGGTCACATGACAAAAGTCAACTGACTTTAAAAAAAAAAAAAAAAAGCTTAAAATGCAGTAACTGACATGCGAAATGTCCTTAAAACTGGCATGCTTTTCATGCGTCATCCCATGAGCTCATGTAATGTCACATTTGTTTGTCTTGCTAGAGGAATGATAGAAGAAGGCACAGCCCAAACATGCTACTGTAACTGTTAGTAACCTCACAGCCAGTGAGAACGTGCACGTTACCAGTGTATTATATTAGTTCTACCCAGCCAGTGGTGGTCAGCACGCTTGTAGAATTGCTCACTAGTGCTAGTGAAGCCGTTAGGGGCCCCTAAAGGCCCCTTGAGAGTCTCCCAGTGGCAGATATTAAGAACCTTTTCACATGTATTTTTCTTGATGCATCATCAGGAGAAATTACATGCACACACACAGAAATATCAGTCTGTGTATATTGGAGACATTGTGTGCTTGTTGTACATTTGTGTGTGTGCGTGTGTGTGTGTGTGTGTGTGCGTGCGTGCGTGCGTGCAAGATAACAAGAGGGCCAAGCGGTGCAACATGGTTCCCTGCTTCAGTGTTAATAACCCAACCCTTGTAATTGGCAT
Organism: Hollardia meadi; assembly: GCA_037974645.1. Classification (NCBI taxonomy): domain Eukaryota; kingdom Metazoa; phylum Chordata; class Actinopteri; order Tetraodontiformes; family Triacanthodidae; genus Hollardia; species Hollardia meadi. The sequence continues at coordinate 5,891,185 of JBBPCS010000330.1, forward strand.
AGAATATTGATAGAGAGGAAAATGGCCCCAAGCAGACTTTGCTTCATTAGTGAAGACTGGGGGACGGAAACAGGAGAGTTCGTAGCCGTCGGAGGAGGAGACGGGAGGGATGGCAAAGGGACAGGAGAGAGAAAAGGAAGGGAGGAAAAAGGTGTAAAAGGTGATCCTGAGAAGATTGCTGCCAACCACAGATAAGCAGGCAGAAACAGAGAGGAGAAAAGGTGATCAGACGGATGAGAAACAGATCAAGGGATCAGAGGAAAATGAGGGAGAACGAGGTAGTTTTAAATCATATGTGGGTTTGTAACAGCTTTCAGAAACCAAAGGATATCGAATCACTCGGTACGTGAGTGATCATGAAACGCTTTTGTAACAAATAGAGAAGCACTTATGACATTTTACCTGACGTAGTAGCCATTCATTATATTTAGTGAGGTGACCCTTTAAAGATCTGAACTGTATTTTCTGACCTATCTGCTATCTGCACATTACATCCATCACAATAAATCTCACAGAAAAGCATCTTCCTCATCCTCCTCTCTCCTTCCCCTTCTCTCTCTCTCTTTCTCTCAGTCCCTGTAGGAATATAGTGTTTGTTTAATGTGGTATCGCCATGGTTACCCTTCTGCCACACTGAGGTATTGTCATTAATCATCAACTTTATCACACTGCAGTCTAGATGCATGTGCACGGAAAAACAACTATGACATTTTACACTGTCCACTGCTGGAAAAAAAAAATTAGTCCTACCATTTCTAGCCCCCTCCAAACCAATTTACAAATCTAAACCAACTCTTTCCCAATGCACCACTCAAAAAATGTGAGTCATAAAAATTACTACTATCCCTCAATTTTCACTGTGCTTTCATTGTACAGTACAGGTAACATGCAATAGCAGCAGCACTGACAGAAAAGGGAGACAACAGTTTTTGGCTTAAGCCAGAAAATAAAACAAAAATCAAGATCTTGGATTTTTTTTCCTATAGTGACATTAAGCACTTTTCCACTGGCGAAATTGTTTCAGCATATTCTCTCTCATCATTTTGCAGTCTAAAAGCTTCCTTTTAATTAATCATTTCTATTGCTTCAGTGATCAATTCTCTCTGAGTTGGTGTATTTAAAGCAATCCAGTTATTAATGATTACCGTCTTTGTGACCATACATCAGGAGGGGAAAATATTTTCACTCTTAACATACTCTGAAGTTATGCAAATCTCCTAGTCTATATGATTGTACTGTGAGTGTAATATAATATTATTAGTGTGGAGCATTGCTTCATTATGCCAAACCAAAGATCTTTAATTTAATTGCAGTCCCGCAACAGATGGAGCTGCGTTCCTTCAGCTGCACCACATTTTATACATTTACTGTCACCCCTTATGCCCATTTTATATAGTTGTGACAGGGTGTAATATAATCTGTTGAGCATTTTAAATTGCCTTAGTCACATGGTAATATTAAAGCCAGTGTGTGTTTTCAGATGCAAAATTAACTGATCTTACACCCCTCCATCTCCTACTTTTATCTATCTATCTCTCTCTTCATGAGCATGTTGAATCTCTTTTGGTTGACATGACAACAGACAATGTCGCGCCTCCTGTTCTGATGACATCACTACAGGCGCCAAGCCAAATCCCCAAAAAACCAAATCATATCCTCTCTCCCTCTCTCTCTCTCTCTCTCTCTCTCTCTCTCTCTCTCTCTCTCTCTCTCTCTCAGACATATTGATCTAGAATAGAAATCGCAGATGTGAAGAGGAGATGAGCTTGGCTAAAGGGTGGAGACAGGAGACGAAAAACAGATGAAAAACGAGAGAACAAGAGAGGAGAGGAAAGCAGAGAGAGAGAGAAAAAAACAGACAGAGAGCAAGAGGAATAGCCACAGTTACTATTGCCACGCCCACTATCTCCCCTCACTCAGCTGAAATGGAGAGCGTGTTCACTCTCATTTCCATACTGGGTGACTTTGGTATAAACCACACACACGCAGAATCGATTTTGTGCAAGGAGAAATGCCTGACATGCTGACACTTGTGTGCGTGCAATTGAGAGGCTGAAAGAGGTTCTTAACTGTGTGAGACCAAATAATAGTAAATGTGTGACGACCTAAAATGTACATACAAGAAAAGAAAACGTACAGTATGTCTACAGACATGCTGGTGGCTCTGTCAGGCTGTACTTTGAGCTAAAATTAGTATGCTAACATTGACATTGCTTATGTTTACCAGGTATATTTACATCATCCATCATCTAAGTTTAGTGCATTAGCATGTTAATATTTGCTTTAGCACTAAACACAAAGTACAGTTGAGGATGATAGGATTGTCATTAGTTTTGCAGGTATTTGGAAACCATGAATATTGGTACCAAATTTACGGCCAATCCATATTATTAAAGTTGTTGAGATATTTCAGTCTGGATTAAAGGGGTGGACTGACCAATGGAGCACCACCGCCACCCACGAGCTACACTAAATACTTAAACCAGCCTTTTAAAAAAACCCTCCTCTTTCTGAAGCTGGTTATAGGCACAGCTCTGGAGATGGAAACACATACACACACATACTGTAGAAGGAGTCCCGTAACAAGCCTGTTTTAGCCATTATGATTCCAGAGTGTGAAAGTGAGTCTGGTCTTTAGGGAAGTGGACTGCTCTATACAGACATACACTAACTCTTTCTGTCCCTCACACACACACACACACACATACATTGTGGTCTGTGGGGAAGTGGTCCGTGGAGCACACACATCAAGACTGGCCTAGATAGATGGGATGGCAGGGGACACACACACACCAGCCTCTTCTCTTTTACACACATAGACAGTCAAGGACATTCTCATGGCCTATATAGTTGGGTCATTTCATACCGGAACACCTTACCCTTGTCTTAATACAGTATGTAAAGAGGGATGAAGAGAAGAGAGAAAAAGAAGATTGGAAACAGGAATTACACACACACACACAACTTGCAAATTTCGAGGAAGAAAGAGTTAAAGACACAGAGGAAGACAGCGAGGATGGATGAAACCATAAAAAATATAACGACCTAACGAACGATATAATAACGACCAATAAAAAGAATGGAAAGCCACAGAAATACAGACAGACTGGACAGAATAAAAAAGAAACAGAACTGGACTAAACAGAAAAAAAGGGTCAGAAATATACATTTAAAATACCTCATAAACTCGCTGTTTGTGGCTGGTGCTCAGTTAATGACAGGTCACATCTTTTGTTGTCTGCATTGGAGAAGTCAGCAGTTACAGAGGCTTTAAAAGGGACACTCCACCAATGTTACACATGCAGATCAGATTACTTGAGGAGTAGTACATTATGTCATCAGGATTATTTAAGATTGGGATTGACACAAGTTTTAACAGGAAGCCTGGGAACATAGGGATCACATAGCGAAAGGTCTGCTGACTTGAATTATGGGAACTTAAGTATACAGTGTTTTTGGTGCTTAATTTAAAAGATTAAGGACTAAAAGTCAGGATATTTTGCCCTTTGATGGGTTGATTTCGTCTCCCACCGTTATGAGAGTGCAATACTAAATTAAACCTGAGCATGTAGTGTTGCTGCACATTCGGTGGCTTGTCATGAGATATAGGGATCTGCAAGATTAACAGAGCGATTCAACATCAAACAAACGCATTACGGAATCCCCCAGGGAATTATTACTTCCTGTTCAGTGTCTTATATGGAAGCAGAGCCCCGCTGTGGATGAAAACGTCTATTTCTTATCTGAACTGAACAGAATGCAGCATGAAGCAGCCCAGTATCACTTGGAATTATGCCTCTTTTAGACTGATTCTGCCCCCCTTGATTTTCGATCAATACCTGCACGTTCAATGGCAGTGCAGGTAACCTATACAGTATATGGCAAGGTGGAAGGCAAGAGTGTGAAGGTCTAGATGATGGGTGGGCATGTAGCATTGGAGGTTGTGTCGAGGATCTTTCCCTCACCTTAAGCATAGTTTCTTTGCCATGTTTCCCTGACCTTTCCTATGCTGTAAGTTCCATGCATACTATAGATAGAAATTTAAAAACACTGGCACTGGACATTAAAGAACAAATGGTGTCACTGAATGTAATCCGAGGTTTTGCAGATGTTCTTCCTGTGTGTTAACCTTTTCCCGTCTGGATGTATAGTAAGAAAACTAACAGAAAGTGTTCGGTGCCCCAGGCTACACAACAGGCTTTTGTTACCCATGATTCTTCACTGCAAGGAGTGACTTGACAGCTCTTGGCCCAAGACACGCTCACAGAAGGAAGTGTCCAAATAAATGCACATCCACACACACCCAGAGGCAGAAAAAAAAAACACACACACACAAACAAACGCACAGAGCCACATCACTCCACTCTTGGTTTAATCTATCGTTCCTTGGCTGCTGTCGCCCAGCAGGGTGACACTCACAGCATAGGGTGTGTGTGTGTATAGGCACATAGTGACAGACCAACCTCTCTGTAGTGCAGCTATCCATCCATGACGAGCCCACCAGAGGCCCGATAAGACTACTGGAACTGAGATCCTGATAGAAACACATGACTGTACATCATTTGTGCTTCAAACCTCACTTCCTGTGAGACTGTATAGCCTAAAAAGGCAGAGGAAAAACTTGTGCAAGATATGTACGTTTACTAGTACGCAAGGGAGAAAGGAAAATATTTTTATATCCACAAAGACAAGCTGCTGAAAAGTCACACATTATACCTCAGTCGTCAAACCTGGTGAATGTCATGTAGAATCAGTAGCAGCTGGTTTGGAATAAGATACCAGAAGAAATCCATTCCTTTAATTTTACAAAATCCTCTGGTGTCTCCGATGGGACAACCAGTCTAAAAATATATGCACTCATGGTACTGTAAAACACTCTGCTGTTCATAAAATAATTTATGGTGCTTCATTTAGAAAGAAGACACACACACATCAGGATCCCAACTCTAATCTACTGCTTGACAGAGCCGTGTGTAGTTGTTGGCATTAATTTCCTCTTAAATAGACAGGTTAGTGTTACTATTTATTACAGAAACACAGTGTGTGTGCACACGTTCTTCCCCCTCTGCATCTTCTCTTCCTGTTTTCTTCTCTGAATCCATTTTACCTGTCCTCTCTCTTTATCTCTCCACCTCTTCACACTCTGAAATTAGTCTCATGAAAAATGAATTGGGAGACGTGGTATGTCTCATATCTGGCTAATCTGCCCGTGCATACACTGTACTGCATGTGATCATGTGTGCATATGAGTGTGCAGGATTAGAGCCACTAATGAGGACAGTGGTTTCATGATTCCTGCAGTTCACACAGGTCAGCCCCACAACACCCAGCTGGAACAAAAAGGCAAGGCTGCTCTTACAGATACAGTTAGGGTAAGACTGTGTGTCAAAAGTGGGTGTGAACTATCAAGAATCCAGACCTGTGCAGCCAAGTGTAACATAGGTCAATGCTGTAGTTAAACTTGTCACTGGGTGCAAGAATTGGAGAAATACAGTATGTGAGAGAAAAATGGGTAATTTCAAAGTGTACATATATCTATGATGTTAAAACAGAAAACATTATTCCACTAAATCAGAATATGGCAGTATTAGCATATTTTAGCCCATTTACTGGAAATCATGTTCTTGGACCCTAAAAACCTATTTCCTAAATTATCATCCTGCTAGGAGCAGTTGGGTCCAATAAGAACACAACAATTTCTGCCAAAATTTGCACATTTTTGGGTATTTCACAAGAGGTTCCTCACTTGTTTTGTCTATACTGTTCTAAATGGTTTGAAGTGGGCGGAGCTTGTTTGTTTAAAAAAAAAGGGATGTCAAGAACTTCAAGAGTATTCGTTTTTATAGTGGAAAACTTTGCTTATAAGCTAACCATTTTGCAAACTTTGCTGCGGGTTTGTTTGAATGCTGTATTTTTACTACATTCATTTATATACAGCAAGAAAACCATTAGGCGAGTCTTGAGTTATGTAATCCATCACGTGAAAGTCAACATGAAATCATGCATTTTCTCATTGTTATGAGATTAAAGCAGAACACTTACAACTGCGCTAGTGCGACAAACAACAACTTCAAATAAAATAAACTTGATACTTGGTGTGAATGAATATTGTAGCAATTTCGAAAGCATGCTAATTGGATTTCATATTGTACAAAAAGGAACAGAGGACGATGACTGTCAGGGAGGGGAGAGAAATACATGAAATATTTAGAAGTCTGCAGAATGCATTTGTACAGCAGTGAGTATACATGAACTGTAGTGAAGGAGGTCACACTTACAAAAGCACTGGTATAGTATGAAGTGCTTCAGTGCTCTGTATATTTAAAGTGTCAAATTGCTGGTTTCAATAGAGTCAAAGTGCTTCTTTGCAGAGGGAACACCTGAGTGATGAATAAATGACAACTTTTGCCAAATTCATACGTGCCAAGCTTGTTGAATGAATGCCATCAATACTAAAAATGATGCGGACATTGAGTGGACTTTGCGTTACTGAAGAAATAAAACATCTCCATCTTCTTTGATGCATGTTTACCCCCTCTGTCCTTCCGGTGTAATTATTCAGACTCAGCTAGTTGAGGTTCACTGCTATGAAGATTCATTGTTACATAACTGATGTGACAGAAGTATTCAGATGCTGAACTTTCTGTGCACACACACCTCTTAAAATAAAATGAAACATAGCTATGATTCTCTGATACTTTCTACAGTGTTTCGTGTGTTGAGCTTACAGTCTGAATTACCAGTTGGTGTTTTGTGTCATGCTTGTTGTGGTTAGATCTACTTTGAATGCTACAGACTGCTACAGTAAATGCAGGCAGATGGACTGTAAAGGGAAATGTAATCTCACTGAACGATAAACCTTCAAATCAACTCGCACTTAATGGCTTGCTGAGTGATGAGGGGGGAAAGAGTCAGAAAGAGTGAGGAAAGAGCGAGAAAGATGAAGATAGACAATTTGTGAGAGACGGCGAGAGAAAGGAGGGAAAGAGAGGACAGACAAGATAGCGACAGAAGGGAGGAATGCATGGCTGGGCATGAATAATATAGACTGCTTTCTACTCTCGTCTGTCTGCATCCCTCAGCTTCTCTTGTAAACTTGGGGAAAAATACACACATGCACACGGTAGCATCATTGTAAAATAGATAGCGGAATAGGAAGCATGCTCGGAACAGCCTCCAAAACCCACATTAGGCACTCCTGTGGGAGTTTAGAGGGTTCACATGAAACGTAAACTACAAGACTGCAATATTTAATGAGTTTCTATACATCCATGCAAGAGCTTAGGTTTGGTTTCAGGGCAGCAGAATGAAATGTTAATGCTACTTGAATTGTATAAAATCCAAAGTATACATGTATACTAGCAATGTATCGCAGATAGACAATTATGAAGAACATGGAAAGCGTGGGTAATTTTGAATTTTAAAGTACTAACCCTCTTATATCCAGTATATTTATACAGGTGATTAAATTATTAATTTCCCCCCAAAAAAACATATAAAGGTGGGATAGTCCCCAAAGTCCACTCACATCTGCTCATAAAGCTTTTTGCTGTGAGCTCACAGTCGTAACTGAAAGCGATCTCTAACAAATTATTAATTTTTTACCAACTCAAAAACTTTTCTCATCTAGATCACAGCTACTGGACAGTGAGTGTCGAGGGAGATTTTTAGAGAATGAATTAAAACCCAGATGAGTTGCTGATTTGGCGAGGCTACCCTCAACACTATTCTTTTGCAACGCTCTTCAGAGGATCATTCAGAGGCCACTTAGAACTGAGAAAAATCATGTCATACTCAAACAGCTACATGTAAGTTAAGGGTGGCCTAAGGTGAATGATGAGAGACTGATAATATGCAGAAAAAAGAAGAAGAGAGTATGATGTAGAGAAAGAAAGGGATAGAGGGAGTATAAAAGAGGATGCTACAGGTCTGGAGTCATTATTTCCACTGGTGGCTTCAGACAGATCAATAGACTCTGTGTGTGTGTGTGTGTGTGTGTGTGTGTGTGTGTGTGTGTGTGTGTGTGTGTGTGTGTGTGTGTGTGTG
>JBBPCS010000330.1:5906684-5919402 GCA_037974645.1 Hollardia meadi
GTGTGTGTGTGTGTGTGTGTGTGTGTGTGTGTGTGTGTGTGTGTGTGAGAGAGAGAGAGAGAGAGAGAGAGAGAGATAATGATCCATAGCAGGCTCATGCCTACTTTAGTTTCTGCAGGAAAAAAAGAGAAAAACAGAGAGAAAAAACAGAGATCAGAGATGTTGTACCTACTTCTACGTCCCTACACATCTGGACTGCTTCAGCTCTACTATTTTCTTTGGCCAAGTCTGTGTTTACACACACCAAAGATCCGGGTTTTCAATTCTTTTGTGACTCCATCTCTGATCTTTTCACAGCTCCTTTAAACAGGGAGAAGCCACAATGCGGCTGACTTTCAGCTCTGTAGATGCTGTGTGAACAGGGACCTGAATCTCGCGAGGTAGACGGGCTGAAGGTCGGTGCTCAAAGACAGAATGTGAACCCTTGTTATCTGGAGGACAACAGAATGCTTTTTTAGAATTCAATTATGTTCTTTTTTTTGCCCTCAGGACAGTGAAGTATGTTTCGTCGTTGTTCTCCATGGCAAGGGCCAAATTTGTCCTGACTCCGAGAGCACACAAAGTAATTTTCTGGAGACATGGTCCCATTTTCTTATGTAACACAACAATGAAATGAAGCTCATTTGGGAGTAAAACGCCAAACAAAGTCAACATCAGCTCTTAACTAAATAGCTCTGGACCCGGCTTTCGTGACATTGAGCCAGCTTGGCTCTACAGCTCCGTTTGGCTTTTGGATAGAGCTGCTTGCACAAATAACATGTCAGATAAATATAAATTGGGCTGTTTTCTTAAAAGCTCTCCACAGGCAGCTTGATATAAAAGATAAAAAATAAATAATTTTTTCCCATCATCTACTCTGTCTTCAGAAGGATCTTGACCTTATTTTGAAAACCAGTTCCTGTCTTTTTATAGATATACAAAACCCTAATTCTGTCCTATTTTTAGATAACAAATGTGCAAAAAAAAGAAAAAGAAAAAAGAGGCCTGGCAATGCCTCACAATACAGAACAATTGGGCTCAGGATGTATTGAAGGCAGTGAGAAGCATTGTCAGATTCTAATTATGGCGTTGGCCATCCCATATAATTGTATTTGACACCGAATATGAACTTCACAATGTGCAGGCCTCATGTCAATCTCACTGCAGGCTATAATCAGGAGGTGAATCTGATGACTCAACCCAGCCTGTATTCATTTGTTCAGTGCTAAAGCACGAAATCACCACCCACCATCCTGTAATAGAATAAGGCTTTTTGTCTACATGTGTCACTGTAGACAAAGTAACGACAGGGAGACAGCTGATAAATGATTCTATTGATGACGTTTGACAGATTGTCTTCTTCAGAACAATATATAGTGTTTTGTGATGCAGACACTTTGTTAATAAACTATATACTTGGAGGGAAAGTAGGGATAATTGAAAACCTGCGCTGATGAATGCATGGAACATTTCTTTTTAAAACATATTATTGTTAGGAAAGCAGCATTTCAGCAGTTAGAAAGAATTTGTTCTGCAGGAAAAAAAATAGGCGCCTGTGACTGACATACCGCCATATAATACATCACTATATTAATAATACTGGTGCATTGAGTCATACATATCATTTTACTGCCAAAGCCGCTCAAAGCGGAGCTAGTGTTAACTGTTTCATATACAGTTAGGTAGTTTAGTGCACTTGTTCTCAACCTCCCAATACTCAGATGGTAAATCTGAAGGGTGCTGAAATGATTAATGTGGTAGGAAAGAGTAAAAAGCACAGTTCTACTACAGAAATTTGTTTTTAGATTTTTTTATTTTCTCTAATCATTGTTCTTTAATGTGAAATATTGGATACTTTTACTGCTTTGGACCTCAAAACGATATTAAAATAAAATCATCTGAGAAGTTTAGAGGGAAAATCGTCTTTTGGTTATGTTTTCACCGGTGTCTGTTTGTTGGTTGCTTTGTTTGTTTGTTTGTTTGAAACTTGGTGGAAGGATGGGACATAGGCCAAGGAAGAACCCATTAAATATTGACGTGGATCCGGATAAAGGGGCGGATCCAGGAATTTTGTATCTCTTTCTTTAACATTGCAAGGCATTTTTCAACATTTTCATTCATTTTCCAGGGAATACTGCATGGATCTTGATTTTTTTTTTCTTTGTTAAAATTAGGCATATTTAGAGGACAATGTGTGTACAATTTTGTGTTGATCCAAATAAAAAGTGGATTTAAATATGTTTTCATAGGGGGGTAGTCTTTTCCTGGCTGCTGTACGGTAACAAATAGCGCTAGAAACCTGCAACTACCACCAATGTGTAGCTAAGTTAATAGGTATTCAGTAAGGTACTATCAGAGTGACTCGAGTTGCTGCAGTTGGTGCCAAGGCTTAAATAAGAGGGCTGTTGGGCCTTGGCGGAGGTATGCACTCTACTGAGTGCCATTCTAGTTAGTATTGCTTTGTTATGTTTTTCTGTTTAAGTTCAAATCTAAATCTGGAAAGTAACTGTTAGATAAATGAAGTGGGGTTAAAAAGTACAACATTTCTCTCTGAAATGCTGAATAGAAGTAGAAGAATTAATACTTTTACTTTCGTGCCAAACCAGTCTCTGTTTGATTACACTGGCCAGTGAATGGGAGGGTGGACAGAAGGAAGGATTGAAAGAAGGAAGAAGGGATAGAGGGCAGGTCGTGGGAACAGACACTTGTGCCCAGGGGATGCACAAACGCACAGATTCGCACACACAAATGTCCTCTATAATCCACCCTGCACATGGAATATCTATTCTATTTATGACTGTTCTATATTTGTAGTTCCTGACCCCTTTGTATGTGTGTGGCGTGTGTATGACTCGAAAGCTCAGTTGGTCTCTGGGAATCTCTGTACAGACAAACACATTCAAATGCATCCCATGTGGGAAACCAGCAATCTGCTGGTTGGTCAAAGGGGACTCCCCTCATGGTAGAGGGAGCCACTTTATTCACAATGTAAGACCTTTATTTAGACCTTTACTAATGTATTGACAACCACATTCACACACTTAATATGAAGAAGAAGCGTCCTCTTAAAGGAAGACAACAAATGACCTCAAAGAAATATTTTAATATTTCTTTTAATAACTGTATTCCACGTAATTTTCAAGCATTGGCATTTAAGGATTAGTTCAGCCATTAGTTTCAGCATTCTCCTAAACAACTGAAGAAGATGGGGACTTGTGCTTGTGCTTGTGCTCGGCATGCGGGTGAGGAGATAATGACTGAATTTTCATTTTTATGGGATAAAATGAAATAAAAATGAACCATAAAGTTTGGTTAGGCCAAATATAAAGTGAAGAAAATCTAAAATTGCACTATTCATAATTAAGAGTCTTTTTTTTTTTACCTTGAAATATTCAGAAGGAAAATTAGGACTTTGAAGTTTTCATATAATCTAAGAAATGTGAGTGTGTAAATGAAGAAGAAAAATTTCACAAGGCCTCAACTGTTACTTGCTGAAGAGAGTAAACCATATGCTGTACATTCGTATAAAGCCATGTGATCACTTTAAACCTTATACCTCCTCAGACAATCAGTGAAAGCCATTCCTCTTAGAGAGTCAACCTTGATGCGTTCCAACCTACAAAGGACTAAAAGGTCAAATGGATGCCAGTAGGGCTGCTCATTGATCATCATCAAAACATTGTGACCAGGCCTCCCTGATGTGACTATTGCATGTTTCAGAATGAAAGGCATGCTAAGGTGTTTTCTTTTGGGAATTAAGGCCACAATAAACAAAAACTTGTGTGTGGAATATAAATGTCTCAACCTGGAGCGATGATGGACCCATACTGAACACCCCAGGCAGGCCATCTATCACCCATTCACCGTGTCCCGTTGCCTTCAGGCCCATGTCAGTTTATATGGTTGACTTTAGCAGGGCAACTGGAATCATGCAAATGCATCCCTTATGTAAAATATTGATTTGTTTCCCACCAATTATACAGCCCGCTGCTTGTGTGTACACAGGATTCACTTGATAGATGTTGATGATTTTTTTAAGATGTGTAAAAAAAACATTTTTTTTTCTTTCCAGCGTAGAAACAGAAACTACAATGTCCATCCCCCAGAAAAATGCATATCCTCCCCTTTGTAAATATCCTGCCTACTGGCTATATCCCATTATCCATGCCTGTGAGCCAATCATGAGCATCTCTTGGCTTATCCCCACCAATCAGAGTCAAGTACTCAATCTTGACTGAATGGTTATTGACAGTATTGACTTGCTGATGGACAACTCATTAGCCTCATCATTGACAAACAGATAGATACCACCCTGACAAATAGACATATATACATTGAAACGCACAGTTACACATACAGTACGCCACCACCCAGACAAAGTAATAGACATACTTGCACAAGAGGCCCATACTGAATCACAAAGCAGCTATTTCCATGTTAATGGCGGGTGTGTTATAGTCTGACTGGGAGAGCTTCATTCACGTTTAAAAGGAGAAGATAGTTTGAATTGTTTAAAGCAGATGTTTTCATCCATCGCTGCTTACACTTAGTGAGCAGTTGGATGGTCATTGTTTCTCTCAAGGACACTCTGGCATAAATGTTGATGGGTGCACACCAGCTGTTGTATCTCTGTGGCAGCATAGATCTAATTACTTAGACAACTATTACAGTACACTGCAGCGGCTAGGGGAAGTGCATATGCCATATATAATGTTAAATAGTGGTAATTTAGTGTCTTTATCTGTGGATGTATTCTAACTGACAGAGATTGCACATAATCTGTCATAATAATACTGTCAAATGCACACAGAATGAATGGGGGTTATGTATGTCCAACTGAAGGGCTGGCTAGTATGTCCCTTCAATCTTCGCAACAGGATGTGTGTGGGGATTCACTGTCAGGTACGCCAACTGATATTGTGTGATATGGGTATAGCTGATATGGATTTCAAGAACGTACAGTCCTAAAAGTCCTGTTCCTGTGTCAGTTACTGTTCTGTCCTTGAGTGTTAATTTCCTAGAGCTGATGCATTATATGCTGTAGCTAAAATACTGCATCTGAATTGACCTACGAACAAGAGGAATGGGTTTCTTTACATAATATAAACCTGCAGGACCAGCAGCATTGTTGAATGTGAAAGTGAGATAATTAGCCAGAAAATTACAGGTTTAACCAATTGAATATGGAAGAAATGTAGCCTAGATAACAGCAGTTAACAGCAACATTTTAAAATTTAGGCTATGCTTAAAATTAGGGCCGAACAATTAATCAAAAATGGAGCTTAACAAAAGTTCAGTCAGGAAGACTCTTTTCTCTTAACTTCACTAACTCATTTTCCTCTTCATCCAATCACAACCAGCCACACTCTTCTTTAGCCAGTCATTTGTAAGCTGAATAAAATGAATAAAATGATAAATGAAGCATTGTGGTGTTGCAGAAATGTCCCGGCCTCCAAATCATATTCTCTAGGCGTAAGGAAATGTATTTGTTTGATACAGACCCCAGCAAAAATGACATCATCATTTTTATATTTTATACATTTTTAGTAAAAAAATAAAATAAAATGCAAAAATTACAATTCACAATACAATCGTGGCTCATAACATCATAATGTTGCATTTGCTTGTGTGTCCATTCCATCATCACCCATTTACAAATAGCTGGAAAACTAACAGGAGAGTTTTCATAGAAATAAAGGGAGGAAACACACACGCACACGCACACGCACACGCACACGCACACGCACACACACACACACAAGTTTGGTTGGGCTCTTAGATCAGCCTCAGCCCAACTTCATCTGCAGTAAATGACTAAAGCAGGGACAGCTGTATTAAACACCCCTATAATGCCCCCTAGTGCATTTTATGGGAAATGCAACTTTGACTTCGGACATAAATCAGCATCAGTGTCAATGTTGACCAACAGTAGATATATAGAGAGATAAAAAAACAAAAACAAAAGAGAAACATCAGCTGTTAAAAAAGGAAAAAGGAGAAGTGACACACACACACGCACACGCACACGCGCACACACACACACGCACACACACACTACTAATAAAGAGGATTGTAGCCCATACACCTCTGTAAGTGACAAAATAAAAACACTTTCCACAACCAACCAATTAACAATGAAATGAACCTACCTGATCTAAGTATTGATTAATATAAAGTGTAAAGTTAAATTGTGCATCTACATATCTATCCTACATAACTCCACAGTCATCTTTACTTTTCTTCTTCATAATCAATTGTTTGAATAAAGTAGACTAATAATATTGACAGTACAGTCCCTGTCGTTGACAGCGGTAATTCTCGGTCGATTTTTCCAAGTTGATTGTTAAGGCCGAAATCGCGAAGCCTGCTGGGCAACTACTCATGTCTGGTTGTTTACAATCTCTCTGGCTAAACATGGCCGTTGACGAACACTCTCATGCCAGTTAGAAGTCGATAACTCTTAAATGTTTTAAACTTACAAGTCCTTATTCGCCAAAACAAGCTACTGTTTGAATACCGGTTTAATAGTCTATTTTACCTTGTTGCTGGTTTGTTTTTTATCTCATCTTCCTGTGACTTGTTAGCTGCTGAATCTAGGTAGCGGGCTAACTTCTCCATAAGGAACAATGACAGCGACTTCTGCAGGTAGCAGCAGCTGCCTCCCCGCTAAAGGACTGGACATAAGTCTGGCTGCTCTGCAGCGACAAGACCCATACATCAATAACATTGTAGACGTGGCCAGTCAAGTTGCTCTGTATACTTATAACAACAGGGCAAATGAGTGGGTAAGCCTGAACTTCGGTTAAGGATATTGTGTGCTAATTTAGCTTAGCTTCCTCTCTGGTAGGCGCACTTTGTTACTTACACAGATTTACCCCAAGTAATATTATAGTACAGTTAACTCTAGCCATGGTCGTTAAGGGTCTAAATAGTTATTTTCCACAAAAATGAAAAATTTTAATTCTCTTCTTCATTTGATTTCCTGGAGTATTGTACCACTAGATGATATTTGTAGATAAATGTTGCCCCCTAGCACGTAATGTTATTTTCAACAAATTGTTGCCACTCTGTCATCAACAGACAACTGTCTAACGTTAGTTAAATTCAACTGCATGGTCTTGTGTACATGATTATTTCAGAAATGTTTGTTATTTTTATATATTTGATTTTGCCTGTCCCAGTTTAGGAAAATCAATAACACAGACACAACAACACACTTAATCCAAATAGAGATTTGGCTCGACGTTTATATCAGTTTGCTTTTTTGTGTGTCTTTTTTTTAGGAGAAGACCGAGGTGGAAGGTACCCTTTTTATCTACACCAGGTAAATGAAGTTGATGCTGACATCTTGGAATCTACATATTTGCAATTACAAACTTAGTATATGCTTGTTGACAATGCACTGTTTCAGTGTAATATATCATGGTAAATACTGTAGGGTAGGCCATAACTGAATTGCCTTTTGTTTCAAGTTGTGATTGTCTCACTTTTACATGAATTATTCACATGTCTTTCTGTGCTCTGCCCTCTTTGCATTTCAGACTGGCATCTCCCAGGCATGGTTTCACCATTATGAACAGACTCAGTATGGAGAACTTGACAGAGCCAATCACCAAAGACCTGGACTTCCAACTCCAGCACCCTTTTCTGCTTTACCGCAATGCCCGATGTAAGGAGAAAGACACACACAGACACACTTCGTATGCCTGCCTGTTAATTATTGATACCTTCAGTTTACAGTCTCATATACTCATAGACTCATTTTGTTCTCAACAACTGTTGAGTACAGTATATGTGCAGGACCTTTTTAGTAGTTTTATACCCAGTGCCATTTCTTTTCGTGCAATATTAATTGTAGTGAATCATGCTTATCAGTGCCAGAGTGGTATATCTTAGCTGACACTTTTATTGCCCAGCCACATTCATTACATCTCACAGTAGGCTAAATATAAACCAAAATCTTGAAACAATGAAGAAATTAGGATAGGGAAATTTGCAATAGAAAGTGTTTCAACAATTTGAAAAAAGTTATACAGGGTCCTCTAGTCAGACTGAACAAAGACATAGATGTCTAAATGCTATGACCTTGTAGCTTGTAGCGACTTTTCTGTTACACAAGCATCCAGACACAATGAGACAAACTTACTTAAGGACAGAGACAGATTGATGAAAAGACCAATATCAAACAGAGAGTCTGGAGTGTGTAGCATACTGAACTCGTGTATACTGAGGAAGATGGTGAGAAGGACTGGTGACGACATTAAAACAGACAAAAAAAACTGCTAGAGTGGTGCCTTCCATTGTTATTTTTTTGTCTGATTCAAAAGACTCCTGTATCCTCATCGCTTATTGTAACTCTGACTCTTTAGATGGCTTTATCTGCATGCAAGCGCTGCACACTGGATTGTGTATTATTCACCTCAGACTCCACATGAGGCTACTGTGACTTTGAAGACCTTTTGTTTTTTTTAATTAATTCATTTAAACAATTAAGAGTTACAGGTACTGTGCACATTAAAAAACATTTCTGTAAATATGCCAGTTTTAGCCATTTGGCTGATTTTGAACTGTAGTCCCTGGGTAACCTTATAGCAACATGATCACACTTAAAGAGAGGAAGTTAGATAAAAGATGAACAATTTGATAGTGACCAAAGTATGTAGCATGCCGTTCATCTGAGTGGGAACCATTAGTTCCATATAAGGAGCAGAGGTATTGTGGTGGCTCCAATTCTGTCAGCCTGTCTCCCTCTGAGACCTACATCTGCCTTACACACACACACAAACACGTTACAGAGTGCCTGTGGGAGAAGAGCCTGACAGCACTACAAACCCAGCAAACTGAGATTAGATACACCCCCAACAGTCACTGATAATATAAACACACACTCACTCAGGAATCGCCAACACACACAGATCTCCCTCCCTCTCTCTGTCATGGTCTCACACTCACCATCAGGCTCAGTAAGAGGCAGGTGGAAGGCCTGTGTTTAGATACCAGTGAATTCCTTATGCCTTCCATGATCCTCTTACTGTAGTACTTCATCAGTCTTACTGACACACACACAACATGGCTATTATTAAACATCCCAAAGGCTCTGTCAAATTATGTGTATGACATGAATTTTTTTGTGACCTCTTAACACCTTTTACACCAGGTTTAAATGCACTCAGGACACATTAAGCATGATCTGTGATAGTATTGGCTTCTGGATGTGGTTAGAGCATTCGTAATGGATAATGAATTGCAAGTGAACAGCTAACTCGCAAGTCTTGTAAAAGAAATAAATACATAAAAACGGTAATAACAGCTCAGTTGATGGCTATTTCCTCTGATAAAAATGACATATGGGGAGCAGCTATGTGAGATTAAGAGTGAGTGGGTACAGCAAACCTAATGGTCAGTGGCTTCAGCCGATTACACTTATAATATAGCGTCCAAATAAGAAAATATGCCGCATGGTTGCAATCAAACTGATTTTTAGTATCATAGCTGCTGCTTAGCATTCAGATCTGTGACAAGCTTGAGCCAGATTTATCTAATGAAACACATACCGGTATACACATAACCAGTGAAACAGCAACTCAGATGCTAAGACAGTGGTTTTCAGAGTGAGGTCTGGGGACCCTCAGGGGGTCCCAAGCAAAAAAGGGAAATAAATTTCACTGTAATTCCATTCATAACTAACAGAATGACCGTAAGTATGGCTGTTTTGGTCGTGGGTTTGATACACTTTCTGTAATGAAACATCTTAAAGCAAAAATTTTATCAGGGTCCATAGTCTCATTTGTCTCAGTTTTGGGGTCCTTAACGTAAAAGAATTGGGAACCATTGATCTAAGAGACATCAGAATGTCCCAAGTACAGCATGAGAAAGTCAATGATCACAGAGATTTACCAGATGTGACCACATGTGTGGGCTGCAGGAATCTCTTCCAGACAACTCATTGTATAAACAGGAATGTGTATGAGCTCAGAAAAGATGTTTTTTCACTGGCTAACATCTGATCTGTAAGACTGTTTAGGCCCCAGGCTGTCAGTAATACTGCCAGTCCCACTGTGTCATGACCTCTGTGCGCAAGAGTCGTGGAATCTTATCGTTAGACAAACATTTAGCTCTCAGTGCTGCTGTTACTTCCTGGAATGCCAGTTGGCACAAAGTGGCACCCCAGGCTAAAAATAAACTGTGGAGATATACCACAGATCAGGGCAAGATTCAAGAGAATTTCTATCTGAGCGAGTTTTTTTCTGGCAAATGTATCAGTGCAGAGGGACAGATAGAAGGCTTTTACATTCCTTCCTATAAGCACCTACAGTCCCAAGCAGTGTTTCGGTTGCTGCAGTATCTGCTTACTTGGCACTGCTAGTGTCTGGCTGTGGTTGGTGGATTATTCAGTTCCACTGGATACTCAAACTGGTAACAAGTCATTAAAATGTCTTATTTAATAAAAAAAAAATCATGAACATAAAAGTTTAGGTTACAGTATTCTCAGTTTGACTCATGGTTTATGTGCCAGACATTGTTAGTTATATCTATCCCCCAGT
Organism: Hollardia meadi; assembly: GCA_037974645.1. Classification (NCBI taxonomy): domain Eukaryota; kingdom Metazoa; phylum Chordata; class Actinopteri; order Tetraodontiformes; family Triacanthodidae; genus Hollardia; species Hollardia meadi. The sequence goes on from JBBPCS010000330.1 coordinate 5,917,208, forward strand.
GCCATTGACTTTCTCATGCAGATTTTGAATAGTATTGCATAGCGGAGCTGAAGTCAATGTAAAGGTTGGCTTAATTTTTCTATATTCCTGTTGTAAGTACTTCTAATGAAACAGAGCCCCAAGATGTTAAAAGTTAATTTAAATTGTTTATCGGAGGACTGGAACTCTAGTTTAATAATAAAATATTCAATGAAATTGCAGCTATTTTGATACATTTGTTTTTACTTAGTTGCAGCATCTTGACTGATTTGCTGCTTGCTTTCCTTGTTCTGTGTGAAAGTAAATGCATTATCTTTCTGCTTTGGACTGCTGTGCAAACAAAATGAGCAATTTGGAAATGTCAACTTGGCCCTTAAAAAAGTGTGATGGTGTCATTTTCTGACATTTTCTCATGATTATTCTATTAATGGAGAAAATAATAAGCAGATGAATGGATAATTAAAATAATTATTATTTGCAACCCTAATATACTCTATTATCTGGCCCTGCATTTAAATTTGATGTGGACCTGCACTTAATTGGGGTATGCACTTTAGCCCACTTGCCACATATACTGGATGTGGCAAGTGGCAACAGTAGCACTCCACTTAACATGATGCACTGCATATCAGGTGTATGGACAGTCTTACCTCCAGGTCGGATGTATGTATATCCAAGGTCTCTCTCTGACACCAGCAAGCCTTTAAATCTGACCTCAGGTTCCTCCTCCAGTCTCTCATGTTTAGGTTTCCTCTGGAACAGGCCTCTCAGCATGGCTCCACTGGTCTCTCAATAGTCAGTAGTCTCTTGTACTTGCCTCTTTGAGTCTCTCTTAGACTTTAAAGTGCTCAGAATATACCTAATTGTACCTGTAGGAATTCTTATCTGGCAAAAGGTTAAATGAAGGTGATGCTGTAGGTGATGTGAGACTTCCTTTGTAGGTGAGATTTTTCTTCTTCAGAAGCAAAGAATGCACGGATGTTCTGGGTTGCACTGTGTCAATGCCCGTTTAGTTGGGTCAGATAATGCACATACAGCTGTCACAGCAGTTGTGGCAAAGCCAAAAGAGCAATTGCGTGCAGTTTAAGGACAGGAGGAAGTCATAAAGTTGTAACACCAGCAGTTATGTCTTCTCATATAAGAGTTTCAGTAGCTGTAAATCTCAATATTTACTCCTCCTCCAATGTCATGAATTCCATTCCTACAAACAGGAAGTGATGGTCCTTGTTGGACAATAATAATTCCAAGTCTGGATGTGTGTTACTGTAAGAGCACCTACCCCTGACTAACTTTCAGGAAACTAAATATAGGCTAAAAGCATATCAACACTTTCTCACGACTGATGCACTGAGCTCTCCCAACAAAGCTAATCACACACTACAGTGAAAGCACACCTCATCCATCTTGGACAACACTTTAAATATAAATGTCTATTTTTCTCACTATACTAAAATTAAACAAAACATAAAAAAATATTGTTTGAGTAGTCCCAGTAGGGTAGATGAAACATTGAAACCTCCAGGGAAATATGATGTTGCTGTGCAAGTTGAACAAAAACGTATAAATTAGATATCACTAAAAGCAAAGTCCAGCTCCTGGTTGAAGTGTTGCTTCCCAGTTTTATAACGATCCTATAAAAGTCCTACTGAAATTAAAAGAAAAATGTCTTTTTTATGCACCAAAGTCCCACCAGAGTCCCGTCAAAGAGTTACTGTAGGTCTACAGCAGATGTCGCATGTGGTTTGTCGCAGTCACTGAGGCTTTGAAAGAATCGCACAACTTTAGTCCTGGATCACTTACAAACCTCTGGAAAGTGATAATTGCTGAAGTTTCCAGTACTCCTTCAAAGTGTAAAGGAATGCCATCATATGCAAAATGGACATTTCTCAGTTAGTGACCCCTTCCTAACAGTGGTCTCACACTTTGGTCATCCTTCTGTTGAAGTTCCAAGTCCAGTTCCCTTGGGTAGGATCTCTGCTTCACCTTTTGAATTCAGATGTTCCTCTCTCTCACTCTCCAGTGTTGGTGTCTGGAACCCAATTCTGGAACAATCCTCTCCAATATTCACCCTGAAAGCTCAACCTTGTGGCCACGGCCACGTTTTTGTTGGTGCTAGTGGTAGTGGTCTCTCTCTCGCTCTCTTTTGCTCTCTCTCTCTCTCTCTCTCTCTCTCTCTCTCTCTCTCTCTCTCTCTCTCTCTCTCTCTCTCTCTCTCT